>VZUI01027869.1:4063-14683 GCA_013401135.1 Cettia cetti
GATCTCGGAAGCTAAGCAGGGTCGGGCCCGGTTAGTACTTGGATGGGAGACCGCCTGGGAATACCGGGTGCTGTAGGCTTTCTTTTGCTGGGTGCTGGAGGGATTTTTGGCCGCGTTCCGTCGGCGGGCCAGGCGGTGCCGTGTTTTGCTGGGGCAGCGGTGGGCAGGGGCAGGAGGGTGCGTGCCTGGGGTGCCCTGGGTGCTGTTGGGTGCAGTGGTGTATAGATCGTGGTGCCGCCTGGGGCATCCGTGGTCCGTGTGTGGTGTGTGCCTGAGGTGGTGGGGCAGGGCGGGAGGCTGGTGGCGTGTGCTCGAGAGCGGTGGCGAGGGCTCGGGAGGTGCCTACGGCCATACCACCCTGAGAACGCCCGATCTCGTCTGATCTCGGAAGCTAAGCAGGGTCGGGCCCGGTTAGTACTTGGATGGGAGACCGCCTGGGAATACCGGGTGCTGTAGGGTTTTCTTTGTGGCTTTATGATCATATTTTTGATATTTCTTAAATCCATTTCTTTTTCATTTGTGAGTTCTTGAATTTTTTTTAGTTTTTATTTTTGTCTTTTGGTTTTTTATTACAGGTTTTTTCTTATCCTTTTTTTCTTATCTTTTTTTTTTTCTTGTCAATATCCTCTTTGTATTTTTTCTCATGTTTTTTATGCACCTTTTCACTGCACATATTGTCATTTTTGTGGCACTCTCTGAGATCTTTTTTACTTTGTCTCACTCATTTTGGGATGTTCTTTTGATGTTTAGGATTTTTTTTCTGTGACCTTTTTTTGCACTGCCATATTGTTAGTTTGTGTCTTCTTTTGCTTCCGTCTCCGAGGCTGTTTTTTTCCTGGCTTGTGTTGTGCAGGCTGGTGCTTGTCCTGTGCACTAGTTGAGGAGCCCGTGTGTTTCTGCGATTGGCCGTGCCATGCTCTGGAATGCCCACTGCAGGATCCCATCCCACGTGCTCTGTGGGATAGCCCTAGTTGTTCGTTTTCTATTCCAATGCCACATCCCTCCCCTCTGGCGTCTTCAGGCACACACTGCCTGGCCCACAGCCCCATGTCCCCCTGTGGGCCACACCAGAGACATGGTCCCCTTTGCATGGGATCTCCCTGTCGGTGTCTCACAGAATCTTACCTCACCTAGCAGCGCATTGAGCTCGTCCCGGCTCAGCAGAGGATCACAGCCAAGGGCTCCATCCTCTGCCTGTGCATGGAGAGATGTCCTGCCAGCTTCCTTGCTGCCCTCAGCCTGTTCACCTTTTGGTCAGGGTTGCTACCCAAGTTCAGGCCCTCACCTCTTGTCGGCCCAGCTCATGCTGCCCCCAGTACAGCTTCACTAACTTGCCTCCAGGTTGTGTTAGCCTGTCCCTCACCCTCCCTGACCCACCTCCACCTTCCTGCTCCCCACAGGCTCTGCTCTTCTCTCCCACCCTGGCACTGCTTGTGCTGACCTTGGCTGCTGGAAGCAGTTGGTCTCCAGCTGCTGCAGCGGTGCTCAGGCCGCCTGTGTCCAGGGTGCCCGTGCAGGACGTGCACAGCAGCAGCCCCCTACACCATCGGGGTGACACAGACCGTCAGGGCAGATCCCTCCAGGGAGGAACTAAAGCTGGGATGTGGGGATGATGGGGGACTCACCTGGGGTCCCCACTCGGAGTAGGACAGTGTTGGGGAGCGGGGATCCGGGTGCAGCAGCGGCTGCAGATGCTCCCCTCACCTCCACCCGCCTGGGTGTCCTGCAGTGCCTCCCCCAGGGTCGCGGGGGGTCTCTCCACAGGCAAGTCTGCCTCCAGCAGCTGGCCTGCTTCAGTCACGTTCTCCACACAGGAGCCGCATCGCCATGTCCCACTGCACAGTGGGAGCAGAGCAGTGAGGGACAGCAGGGAGCACTGGCATCCCTGTGTGCCCTGGGACTCACCTGGGGACGTGGGGCAGCGGGGGCACCAGGCAGGCAAGGTGAAAGGCCCTGGGGCAGCCGTCACAGCAGATGAGCTCACCACCATCACCGCATGCTGCACACTCATCCTCATTCTCCTGTCCCAGGTGAGTGGGCAGGGGGTCACTGCCACCCTCACAGGTTGAAACCGTGGCTGTGGCAGGGTCTGTCATCCCCCTTGCCCTTTCCCCCTGCATCACCCACCCTGCACCAAACATACTTATCCTTTCAGGGTGGTAAAATTGCCTGTCTCTTGGGGGTCATGACCTGGTGAGCCCTGGGTTTCCTTTTCAAGGCCAGGGCAAATGGACATGCCAGGGAAACCCCAACAGTTCTTCCTGGGGATGCACCAGGTGTAACATCCAGGGCTCACCTGGTGGGGCACAGGGTCCTGGCTGTACACAGTGGCTGCTGGCAGCTGGCCCTGGGGGTGCAGTTGGGATTCCCTGTTCTGTTGACAAGACAAGAAGGGGTTTGGAGAGGCACTGCTTGCACTAGGGGACACCCCCAGGCCACGGCTATGATGCCATGCAGGAGCAACCCTCTGCCACAGCCTTGGCAGCTGCACAGGATGAGGATGAAATCATATGATGGGGATGACCGAACGCTTCGGCATGCCTTGGGCTGGGCAGGGGTCTTCAGGCTGTGGCTTCTGCTCCTGGCCTCTGGCTCCTCGCAGGCAGCTGGGGTGTATGGCTCATTCCCAGCTCTGCTGCCTGTCTTGGAACTGCCTGCAAGAGAGGGCAGAGGCAGCTCCAGCTTCCTTTCCCCACCTCGCCCTGCTGAGGGTGGCTCCTGAATTTTGGGGACTAAACTGGGCAGGAGGTGGCTGGGCTGTACTTACTTGGATCCAGCACATGTTTAATGAGGATGCCCTCAATGGCCCCACGGCTGACAGGCACTTCACCACCTGCCACAGCCACTGCTCTCTGCACCGAGGCAGCCACTGCCTGGAGGGCTGCAGGCAGAGGAGCAGCTTAGTGGGGTGGGCAGCCCCCTGCCCATGGCTGTGGGTGAACAGGGAGCACAGGCAGAAGCTGCCCTGGGGGTTTCAGCACTCACCACTGGCACGAGAGGTGCGGGGGGTATCTGTGCCCTCTGGCTTCTTCACAGTCTTTGCCCTCACCAGGGGCCCTGCAGCATTGTGAGGATGGGTGTCAGGGTGCACAGCACCCCGTGATACCTCGGGGGCAGCACGCTGCCCCGTCTCTATCCTGCTCTGGGCCTGCATACCAGGACTGGCGCTGTGCCGTGGTGCGAGCTGTGCTGCCCGGGCCTTGTCCCGCTCCTCAGGGGCTTTCCTCTTGCCTTGGGGTCTGTGTGGGGCCGGTGCTGTGGGGCTTGGGGAGAGACGCCTTCCACGGCGCTGCCGCCCCAGCTCCACCTCTGCGAGAAGGATAGGGACTGGGACAGGCAGCAGCACCCCGGGTGTCACCCCTGCCCGCTGTCAGCCCCCGGGGTGCCAGTCCCGCTGACCCCCTGCTACCTCTGGGGAAGGCGCCGCGGAGAGGCCGGAGCCGGGAGTAGCGCTCCAGGTTGTAGTCCTTGAAGAGGACGGCCCAGAAGTCGCGGACGGCGGCAGCGTCGCGGCCCAGCAGCCAGGTGAGCAGAGCGTGGAAGGCGCGGTGGGAGCCCTCCCGCTCCGTCCGGCTCAGCGTCTCCTGCCAGGCACACCACGGCCCGCGGGCTGCCCTCCGGCCCTCCAGCCCCCACAGCGGGACCGTCCTGTCCTGCTGCGCACCCTCACCTTGAAGATGTGGTCAGGGACGACATCGTGGTCAGCCAGGCCGTGCAGCAGAGGGAAGACGTCGTCCACTGCCATGGCAATCTCGGTGCGGTGCAGCTTCAGCAGGCGCCGCAGGTCCCCGTCGCTGCCGGGCCCCGCCATGCCCGGGGACGCTGCCGGAGCCTGCGGCCTCCCCTTTAATAAAGCTCAGCCGCTGCGCCAGAAACCTCATTGGATTGCCGCCGCCCGACTCATTTCTGTACGAAGCCGTAACCTGAACCCTTGTCCCCGCGCCCCAGCCCCGGGCTTGAGGTCAGGCACCTTCCCGGCTCCGGGCGGCAGCAGCACACGTGCGGTCGGCTGTGCCGCTGCTGAAGGATACCCAACCCGTGGGGGCCACCCGGGGTGACCAGGGAGAGCTGGTCAGTGGGGTCCTGGCCGAGCGCCTCCCACCTCTCTCATATCTGTGGTCACCCAGGCGTCTCCCAAAATTTCTGGACTTTCCGTAGGACCTGCTTCTCTCATCCAGAAACTCGGCTGCAGGAGCACACGGGAAGTAAGAACCCAACAGCCGGGGCTGTGAGGGCAACAAAAGAGAGTCAGGGTGTGGGTCTCTGTGAATGTGGCCTCTCCCCACACTCCCCACTTCCCTTCCCAGCATGTCTCATGGACAATGTGGTATGTCTCAAGATAGAAACACAGGGTACTGCAGGAGGAACTGTCTGCGTGCTCACATAATGAATGCATTCCAGAGACAGGGGAGCCAAGATGTGAGTGATTTCGGTGCACATTGGCCTGCAAAAGGATATAAAATGCTGCTGGAGACTGGGCCAATTAAGTAAACTGGTCTCCTGAGGTTGCAGGTAGCTTCTCTGGGGCAGTAGGAAGCACTGACACACAAAGAAACTCCACAAAAGGTGTGTAGGGGTACAATTGAGGATGCTGAACAAGCAAAAGTCTTGCCAGAGCCATGGCAGTGTCACAACTACACGCAGGGAATTCCTGCGCAGGTGCAGCCCACAGCTCCCTGTCAACACCCGCTTCCCAAAAGTGAGCATATGAAGCTGAAACAGCCTTGGAGCCAGGGGAAATCTGGCTCCTTGAAAGCATCTGGCATAGAAAAGTCTGGGGGCTGGGCTGCTCTGTGCTGGGTAGCTGGGAAAGAGAAAGCTCAACAGCTCCTACCCCAACTCCCAGACGTTTGGATTTCCCCTGGATCAATTCCTAGCCTCCCTCCCTCTGGAGGTGTGTCTGGGCTGCCTGGCAGGCTCTGCCAGGGGTGCTGTGGCTGTGCACAGCTGTCCCCAGGTCACAGGGCAAATTCAAACCTGAGCAAGACGAGCACAGTGCAAGGGGAATGTTGCTGGGCAGCACAAGGGGATACAGGGAGGAACTTTCATTGCTATGTCTTAAGAGTGGAGCAGTATCTGCTGGCTCCAGAGCTGTGTCAGGAGGAAGCATCTGCTGTCAAGAAACTCGGGAAGAATAACAAGACAACACCCTTGGCGAGAACAGGAAATACCCTTGCACGTGTTAATGAATCTGGTTAATAAATTAACATGGAAAGGCTCGCCCTGCAGCTCCTTTCAGCATTCAGGGGGATTTTTCCTGTGGAGGCGGTGAGAGCCATAGGATGGGGGTAGGGCAGGTGTCATGGTGGGTTCCTGTGCCCCACACCAGGAGTTCTGTGCCAAGTTCTGCCAGGGTGGGGATGACTTCACCACCGCTTGTGCCATGCATCCCCCCAGGGGAAAAGCATAAATGTCAGGTGAGACAGGAGGTTCATCTCCCTCCTGGAGCTCTGTGCAAGCCCAGCCACAGGCGCTGAGCACAAGCACAGTTGTGACACAGCCTCACAAGTCTGCTCCACTCTTCCCAGGAACAGTGTTTTCCTCATTATCCCACCTGCAGTGCTACAATTTGTCACTGTCACCCTGTGTTAAGCTGTCTGGCACAGCTGGTCTAGGACAAGGTCTGGCACTTCCCCCTGCCCACCCAGCTCCCTCGTGGGGAGGCATGGCCCAGCACTCCATGAGCCATATGCCCACAGCGCTGGGCTGGGACTTGTTTTAAATTCCAACTCTGTGACTCTTTCTGTGCTGAGTCACAGACATTGTTTTCCACATCCAGCCCACTCAGAAGTGCCATGATTTGCATTTTGGGTTGGTTTTTTTGTGTTCCTTCCCCTTTCTGAGAGGGGTGGGAGGGAGAGCAAGGGCCACGTGAAGAGGCATATCCACGGCTGGGAAATCAGGCAGCTGTTTCTGTACAACCTCACTCACTCACGGCTGGCCTAGGCAGCTCAAAGGGCTGCAAAAAAGGCAGCTTTTGCCTGGGGCTGCCATGTGTCTGGCTGCCAGGGCCCCAGGGCTTTCAAGATGCCCTCTCCTTTCAACTGCTCTCCCTGCAGAAACAAGGACTCAAGGGCTGAAGGTTGACTATATCCCTCCCTAAATACCCAGTAAAATCAATGATTCAGCATCCAGCAAAAGTATTTGTAGCCCCTGGGATGCACCTTGATTCCCTCCTGCAAAAGCCATTGATGCAAACACGCCCCTTCGAGCATTTCCTCCTTTCCAATTTCCCTTCCTTGCTGAAGTCCTGTGGTGCAAACCAACACTGTCTCTCTCTTGGACACAGCTGCCTCTCACTCATCTCAAACAAAATCCCTGAACCACAGTCAGGAGACAACAGGCAGCAGTGGAACACTCATGCATGGGATCACATCAGGAAGGCAGGGAGTCTCTACCTTTGTCTCTGGTGCCAATCCCACCCTGCCTGAGGCACACTGAGAGTCCCTATGAAACACGGCCACTATGTGCAGAGATTTTATTCCTCTCCCCTTACCTTCAGCTGCTTCAGGCTCCAGCATCTTTGAAAAGAAAAAAAAAAAAAGGGCTCTATGTGGGCCCCTGTGCCAGATTCCCATTTCTTGCAGCTTCCCTACCGTCACCCCACAGTCTGGATGGAACAGCTCCACCTGCATGCATCCCAGCTGCTCCTGCAAGGGCCTGGGAAGGAGAGCTGAAGCAGAGATTTACTTTAGCTTCAGTTTCCTCTTTCCTCCCCCTTCAGAAAGAAGAAACAAAAGCCCAGTGGTATGTTATATTAATTTATTTGGGACACACCAAAAAGGAAAGTCAACAACTGTTAACGTACAAAAGTACAGAATCCTGGGACAAGATTTACTGTCCTGATTAAAAAGGCACCATGGTCCCAAAGAAGAGTAATCAGAATACCAGAATACATGATTTAGAAATTTTCCCCCTGTTGCAGCAGAAACAGCCAGGCTTTGGCTCTATCCACAGTCAAACCCAGTTAAAAAAACCCAAATATGATTTCAATGTGATAAACTTTGCTCAGCCTGTACAGGATGTCGTGAAAAGAATCACAGCCTAGAAGTTGGTCAGAATTTTTTTCCTTTTTTGCAGCAGCGAAGGTGACTAATCGCTAAGTAGGTAACAAGAAGACAGCAGATTGCTGACACCTGCGGCTAGGCTTTCTGTCAGACACATCAACTGAGACCAGCAGGCTGAGTCTGGGGCTTCTGAATGAAATGTAATTCCCTGTGGTAGACAGGAAGTCAAATCTGACAACCTTAAATTCCCTGAATCCCTGAAAATCATAAAGCACTATACAGCTGTGTTCCGTATCCAAGCCAACCCCGATGGATTTGCTTTACACACAAGCATTTATACTGTCAGCTCTATCTGTAATAAAAAGGGGCTTACAGCAGTTATTAAAAATCTTCTACTTTGGCGAGGTCCGAGCTTGGCTATATTCCCTGCTGAAACAGAGCTGCTGGTGTAGAGACCCAGTGAGAGGCTCAATCCAGCACCTCCGGGCTGGAAGGCAAATAGTTTAAACGTGACATAATTTGCATGGGGAGGTCAGTGAAGCATGTCAGAGAGAGGAGCTGGAGGGAGGCTGTGAAGCCTCAGGCAGTGGAGGCTCAAGGGTGCTGCTACCAAACCTGTAAAACTAAGAGTGGTGCAGAGCACACAGCGGGCACTAAATACTTTGGAGCAACTTACCATGAAGAACTTGTCAGAGACACAGAGCAAGGAGGCCGGCACTAAGGAGCAGGGTCCCTGGGAAGGGACACGCAGCTCACAGACAGATCCGTGCCAGCCGAGCAGGGCTGGAGCCTGCCTGGGCAGCCTGGCCCTGGCTGCCGTGTCCCAGGGGACCAGCAGCTGCTCTGTGTTTCATTCCTCCTTTGGCATAGGACTTCAAAGCAGTCCGAGGACTGATTAATCAAAAGTAAATGAACTGTCAAAATTATTCGTACATGCATTTATTGTTAAAGGGTGCAAAAGCCAAAGAATGAAAGAGCACGAGTTAACGTCAGTAAATGATGTGCAGGACGGAGAGGAAATGGGGAAAAGCTGAGATACTGGAGTGGGGAAACCAACATTCACACTGGAAGGTAAATTTTAAAACCAGGCAAGTTTGCGCTCTTTCTACCACAGATCTTTTGTGGACCAATAGAGACTTGGGGGTTTTCCATTTTCAGTGTGGTCTGGCAAGGTTTGGGCATCTCACCAGAGACGTCTCCAGCACTGGGTTTCACTGGAAGTTCAAGTCTCTCTCCTTTAAAAACCAGTAAAGCAACTCTCAACTAAAAAAGTCACAGATACGTCACTGCTCAGGATGTACGTGGGCAAGAGGGTCACGCTTTGTCCAAACAACCTCCGGGTGGAAAACTACCATCTCCCCCCCGCTCGTCTACACCACCTTGGGGGTGGAAGAGCAAGCCCAGATCTGGGTGCCTGCTGCTGTGAACACCACAGCTACACCTGGGAAGGCTTTTTCTTCCCTATGTCCTAAAAAGGCAGTATAACAGTTTATAAAATTACTCTCATCTTAAAACTAAATAATGCAATTTGCATTTTCTCCTATGTTAACCCCCTCCCCCCAAAGATAAAACATTACCACTTCATTTAGGATTCACACCCCAGATCCTAGATTAGGGACTTCATGATAAAACTCATCCAGTTATGGAAAGGTTTATCCTGATCAAGGAAACGTTGGTAAAATAGAATCTAGAATAAAACATTCAGAATCACCAATGCTTTAACAGCCAAAGCACTCCACTGTCTCCTGCTCTCTGCCCGCTCCTCGAGCAGGAGAGCAGTCCCTTTCCAAAAGCACAGCGTGCCTCTCCGGGGCTGGTGACACATGCTGCAAACCCACTTCCTTCCTGGCAGAAATGCCAGCTCCCGCAGGAAGAGGCCAAGCACCTTTCACCCCCGCTGCAGCCAGGGCTCTTCAGCACACGGATTTTCTGTTAGCAAAAAGTCCAAGTTATCACCCTGCAGTAAATCCGAGTCCTGATTCACGCTGTTAGGCCACCACTGGCTCAGAAATATTGAGAGACTTCCAAACCCCACGGATGCAGACAGGACCTTGGGAGAAGAGGCTTATGTGCTACGTAACCTTGGATCATCCGCTGCATTTGAGCCTTGGCATCGCTGGCTGCTGACAGCTCATCCTTCCAAATCCACGTGGTTTAGTCCTTGCTGCCATTGTCATCATCCCAGCCCTCTTCCCTAGAGGCAGCATCTTCCTGTGCTCTGGCTTGAGGATCTACAACAATCACTTCCAATGGATGGTGGGATTTCAAACTTGCCTAACGTGTGCATTGCCACCTTGTACTCCAGCAGCTCTGCCCGCTCTCTGCGGCGGGCGCTAGCAGTTTTTCACCTTTTCCACAGTCTCGTAGAAGCCAGGCCTGACCCTGCGGATGCTCATCCGTATGTGCTCGCCCTCCAGGGGCAGGTCAGCGCCGCCGGCGGCTGCGGTGCAGCGGCGCTTCCGCCGGCCCCGCAGAGAGAAGGCCGGGGCACCGCCGTTCTCCTCCTCCGCAGGGTACAGCTCGTCCACGCTTGTGCCCTCATCCGACTGCTCCTCGCCCTTGCACTTCATCTCCTTCGCCTTGGTGCTCTCCTTCTCTTCCCTGGCGAGCTTCCTGAAGTGCTCCAGACACTGTATCTTCTGCCTTCTCTCCATCATCTTCAGCTCCTGCTTCTCTGTGAAATCTTCGTAGTACATTTTTCTCTCATTCCTCTGATCTTCCAGAAACTTCCACTCGATGCTGGTCATTTTTATCCCACTGTACTCCTCCAGTTTATCCCTCATCTGTGTGTCTGTACAAAACACGTCAAAGAGCTTCTCTGAACTCTCATTGAATCTGTCAGCTCGCTCGGAAAAAGCCTGGTTCTGTCTCTGCTTCCTGGTCTGGTACAATCGGGTGAACTCCTCGTACATTTTGAGGATGAGTTTCTTTATGTTCTGCGTGGCGATGGTGTGCAGGTTGCAGACAAGCCAGTGTTCCTGCACGTGCTCTGCGAGCAGCTGGGCTGCGTCCTCCTTGGAGCGCTGGGCCTGGCCGGCCCTCTTGGGCTGCAGCAGGTACAGCATGTTCTGCACCACATCCTTCTTGGTGGGCAGCACCCCCTGCGCAAAGCCCGAAGACTCCACGTATTCCACAGTCCCCAGAGTCTTCCGTGCCCTCACCTCAGTGTCCAGTGATTCCATCACTGCTCGGTAGTTCTGTGGTTACGACATAACCTGAAAGACAGGAGGAAAAGGGACGAGCGTGTCAAACGAGGCAGTTTTTTCCACGCAGCAGAAACAAGCCGATGTAAGCCGCGCTGAGGCCAATGGGACGCGGGGCTTTGCGGCGCTCCGCCGCTGTTGGACGGCTGCGTTAGCCCAGCCCATCCCAGCCCCTACTCCGCGAGCCTATCGCTCCTCGGAGCGGCTCCCAGAGCCTAATACGGCGCGTCTGCGTGCGGGTATTCGGCTTTAACTGAGTTTTGCACTTCGCCTTATCAATTACAGCGAGGCACGGACGCCGGGGCCGGGCGCAGCGCCGGCCCGGCCGTGCCCTGCCCGCGGCTCCGCCCGCCTGACCCCGCGACAGCGCCCGCACCGCCCGCTCCCCCGCCCCGGCCCGGAGCGCGGCC
>VZUI01027873.1:0-34882 GCA_013401135.1 Cettia cetti
CAGACACCCCAAAATCCCCCCCCGCCCCGCCACAGACCCCCCGTTTGCATCGGGACGCGGGCGCCGCGCTCGCAGCACACAGCGGAGACGGAGCTTCATCGATGTTTCCACGGCAACCACTTCCCCCCACCCCTTTCTTTTGAGTGTTCAAACCATCAATAAAGACGCGCTGATCAATTTTACCCGGCGCTGGAGTCGGGGGCAGGGATGGAAGGGAGGAAGGGGGAAGAGTTTTGGAGTAACTCCGGGTGAGTGAGGGCCTGGCTCTGCTGTGATGGATCATTGCAGGGAAAAGTGGCACTGACTGCTGTGGAAAGGGAAAGGAGACCTGCAGGGCATCGCTGTGGCTGCGGGGATGCCTGGGCTCCTGCACTCAAGTTCGGGAGAGGAAAAGGCTCAGAACAGCCTCATAAAAGCTCACACACAACGAGGCTTTGATTGATGTGCAATAACCTCTGTAGAAGTCACTGAAAATTGGAGCACTTACCTGGCAGGTGGGACAGAGCCGGGCTCCGCCCCCACGCCCCAGGGCTCCTTGATGGGCAGCTTGGTGCCACCAGGGCGATGCCATCAGCCTCCTCGCCCTCTGTCAGGAAAGGGGCTCCTGCCAGGCTGTGACATGGGGCAGGTGAGGGGCCGTGGCATCCCTGAACACACCTCAGGGTGCCTGGGAGGAGGCAGCATTCCAGGCTCCTGATTACTGCTCCTTGGTGATAAATGCTGGGGAGGGGAGGTGACAGTGAATGGAAAATAACTGCCTGGAGCCTGGGGGTGTGGCTGGGAGGAAGGAGGGGGGAACAGGCCAAGAACAACCCCTGAGAGGCTGGAAAGCCACCCCTGCACACTGCCCAGGGTGTCTCCCACAGGAAGCTGCACCCCTTCCCAGTTCCTCTCCTCCTTGATGGGGGGAGCAGCTCCTGAGGGGACACCAAACATCTGTGAGAGGTGGGGAGCTCAGAACCCACCACCCCCAGCCCATAAGGAGCTGGATCAAACAGGCCCTGGATTCCTCTGCACACGGGCAGTGTTCAGCAATGCAGACCCTGCTGGGACTGTCCATGAAGCACCCCCTTAACCTTCCCTGCCCAGGCACAGCCTCCCCTGCCCTCTGCTCATCTGCTCCACCCCCAAGGGCTGCCCCTCATCACTCCTCCACCCTGGGCAGACCTGCAGCACTACAAACAGGAACAGCAAATCTCAGAAACCCAAAGGATCCTCTGCAGGGGAAGAGCCTGGTTTAATTGCATCTGAGGGACTCATGAAGAGGCTCTGTGCATCATAACTGGGTCATGCAGGCTGCAGGAGCACAGGTGGGACCTTTTCCAGCAGAATAGATGGTAGGACAAACGCAGAACCCTCAACAGGGAGGTGATTGCTGGGAAAACGTTCAGCACAGCCTGGTTTGCAGGTCAGCTTTCTGCTGAGCTGGATCTACCTTACAGCACTGCCAGGGAGGACAGCTCTGAGCCCGACCCCAGCACTGAAATGACTGAGGGCTGTCCCTCACCCACAGCTTTAGGGGCACTGGCACTGCCAAGGCATCAGGACTGGCCAGGAATTGATGCAGGAGCATCATGCTCAGCAGCCAGCCTGCTTTTAGATGCACAGGAGCTGACAGGAACCCTCTCCTCAGAGGTGACACTGCTTAGGTGTATTTTCCTCTCTTTTCCACTGTGGAAGGATGAATGTCAGCCAAGGGACAGGCTGTGGGCTGTCCCTGACCATCCTGGGGGACAGGCAGTGGCACATCTGAAACCATCACTGGCCCAGCCAGGCTGCCACACCAGCCTAACCATAAAAACATGGGGTTTGTAAGAAAAAAAGTGAGCATAAAACACTGACCACATTTTACATCTCGTGACAAGCAACTTCTCAACAAAAAGCAAGATGACATTAAAGGAAAACTTGAAAGAGTGAACATTGTAATTTCAAAGACGTGAAAACCAAAACAAAACCACAAACACAGCTATTTTTCCCCCAGAGCACTCTCACTTTCAAGCTCAATAGCCTTGAAAATTGGAGCAATCAAACTGTTAAATGCATCGATCTGTTAAATCAACTCCTACTGTACTCAGCTAAATTTAGCCTTTAATCCCCTCTCTCTCACTCCCAACACAGCAGATCCGGGGGCTTTCCCCAGCCAGGTCAACTGGCCTCTGCCTTCCCACGACACCATGGGCCAGTCCCTAAGCCAGCAGAGATGGAAATCACCAGCAGCAATTGCACTGAGGGGCAGCTGAAGCTTCTCCATCTCCCCTCAGCCCACAGCTACTCCCCATTCTCAAGTTTGACCTTTGCCAGGGTGACAGTCCCACCCAGAACTCCTGAGTGCTGCAGCTCTGCTCACTGCAGCTGCCTCTGCTGTGCCTGGGCCTTGCCAAGGGCAGGCCATTAATTTTGTTTATTTTCACCAGTGCATCTTCCTGCTTCTCCTTCACCACCTTCAGCCTCACCAGCAGCAGCCTGATGCAGTTGCTGCCACAGCAGGCCAAGGTTTCCCCTGAGCTGTGTTCCCCCAGCCCAGGAGTGAGCAGATCCCAGTGCCAGGACCCACAGGTTGCACCTTATGGAGGGGATCAGAAATGCAGAGAACAGGGTTACAACCCTGAAACATCACCGTGGAACTGTGGGATCTCGGGTACACCACACACTGCCACCTCCCTTCTTTCCTTCTTATCCTTTTAGTCTTTAGCATCTTCATTAATGAAAGCAGTGGCTCATTTTAGAGGCTGCTCAGTACCTGGCAATGTCCCTCCCTCATGGTTTACTAGAAAGCCTGAAGGGAAACAGAAAATAAGAATTGGCAACCAGAAATGAGGGAGGGAACCATATGAAGAGAGAAACTCATGGGTCATTTCATAGCAGAGGAGGAGGAAAACACAACAGCAGCTGAATGACAGAATACAAGCCACTAACAGAGGAAAAATGAAATCTCCAATACAAATCTCCTTGAAGACAACAGCAAAGTCTTTGTGAGAAAGTCAGAAGAGGCGATGACACACTCTTCCTCTGTGCATCTCTTTTCTCTCCTGACTTTTCAGAGCCAGAACAAAGGAAGGGGCTGCTGGCCTGGCTCTGACCATCCCACTGTGCTGAAGGGTCGCAGTGAACCCCCCAAAAAAGGAACCCCTGGTCTTAAATGAGGAGTCTAACAGGAGTCAGCTGGGTTGGAAAAGTCTCACTAACAGACAAACACAAGTTTTCCTCAACACTGATTTATTTTTAAATATACTACGCAAGAGAGACTGGAATAAAAAACAAATCAAAAAAATGGAAATAGAGAAAGAGAGAAGAATTGAAAGTCATGTACAGAAACAATCTGTACTGGACTAAATTAAAGGGGAAATGACCCCCTTAAGTATCACAGAGATGAAGGACAGAGCTATTTACACACTGTAAAAAAGACAAGTCTACAAAAGTGTGTAATAACAAGATACAAATGTATAATATAGTGGCACAATATGTTATCAAAGTAAAAACAGTACCTCCAGGAAAGAGACAATTCAAGGGTTGGGTTTTTTCTTACATTTTTAAAGGCAGCCTGTGGCAGAAGTGTGTATTTTCTTTTGAACATTTGTCATGTGTTAAGTCATGGCTGTTCGTGAGGGCGAGAAGTGGCATGAACACACACGAGTGAACTACTAGAAATCATATACAAAACAAACAGTTCCAAAGAGAACAGCATAAAATACAATTGAAGGCAATTAGTGTTTAAGATACACAAGAGGGGTCACGAGTTACAGGGGACCAGAAAATGGAAAATGAGTTTTTCTCATGTTTGGAACTGTTAAGAGGAGTTAAATTGCACCGTTAATAGCCCTAAACCTTGTTCTTTCACTATTGTAACGAGTCACAGTTAGTTCCCAGCATTAATTGGGAAGGGCACAGGACCTTGGCAAGGAAAACCAGGAGTCTTGCTGTCAGCATGTTGTGGCAGTTTCCTCGAGAGATGCACCCCAGAGAAGTGTCTGCAGTCTCCACAGGTCCTTGTTGGAGGCTGGATGGAACCACGCTGGCATGAAGGTGGAAATGCTTTTAACCCCAGAGTACTGGAGCTCCTCCCAGGGGGTTCCAGGGGCGCAGAAAGGCAGGCACCACAGCCCCCCAAAGCACAGGGCTCTGCAGGGGGGCAGGGGCCAGCTTCCATCTCCCTTCACAAAACAAAAAGCTGGAAATTCGACTGGAGACACAGCAGCTCCCACCCACCGTGATGTGCAGGCTCAGGCAGAAGAGCTGCTGGAGGCACAGAACTCACCCTGAGCCATCTCCTCCCACTGCCACGCTCCCAGCTGCCCAAGCTCTGCAACTCCCAGCCCAAACAGCAGCCCAGTTAGTGTCACACATCACCAGAGTGCCACAGCACCTCCTCCAGGCCTGCTCTGCTGCTGAGGGACATCCACAGCAGCTCCTGGGCTCTCACATCAGCGGGTGCTGCCTCCAACACTGCGAGCCCAAGCAAATCACTGGAGCTCAACAACACTGAGAAACTACTGAAAACACAGAAACAAAGGGTAGCAGGTGGAATCAGAGGAGGAATTTGGGCAATCATCACTTGTAGCATTCTGACATTAAAAAAACCTTACATTAATAATTTTTCCCCCCCTTCCCTCCCAAGCACCAAATCTGTTGTACTAATGTCAGGTAAATGTCAAACCTGGCCAGGGCCATGTGTTGGGCAAACTCTCCCAAGAAATGCAGTGGGTATATTGCTATCCAAACACTCATCCTCATGTACAGGGGGGCAGAGGGAGGGGACAAAAATGCAGTACAAAGTCCTCCTGAGGAGGATGGCATCTCAGTGTCCACCAGTCTGGCTTCAGTCTTAATGGTCCATCCAGAACAATAAAATATTAATACAAAGGCATGGTGTGACATCAGCATTTAGACTTGTAGTCCACAAGGCAAGAACTCCACAGATAAGATGATTACAAGTATAGGAAACACAGGGAATCTGAGTTCAGAGGGTGGGAAGTGCCTCCTGAACACAGCCCTGCCCTTCGGAGCTGGGGCATCCATTCACAGTCTGCATCCTTGGCACAGCTCCTTTGTCAGTCCACACGTTACCCTCTCCACAGCTGCCTTTGGCCCATTGTGATTGATTGATTCACTTGTTTGTTTTGCAGCCTGGTTTCTCGCTACCTCTGAACAATGTCGCTGATTTCTTTCACCGAGCTGAGCAGTTTGCTAAAGTCCTGGGTGGCCGCAGGGCCACTGCCAGCCGTGGCTGGGCAGATCTGAAGCTCCCGTAGGTTGTTCTCCAGCTTATTGATGGCCTCCCGAAAGGCAAATTTGTTCCTCATCTGCTGAATGGAGTCCACGTAGCTCACGCAGAAGGTGTAGAGGTTCTTGCCAGCCTCCAGGACGGCGCTGTGGCTGGCCATTTGCTCAGAGTTCTTGCTGATGGCGAGCCGTAGAGCCTCGGTGCTTTCCAACACCACGGCTTTGGTGATGGTGCCGCTGGCGATCCTCTCCGGGGGCTGCCGGGTCTTCCGCAGCGAGACCCTGGTGGATATGAGGGGGATGAAGGCCGTGGATGACGTCTGGTCCCCGCCTGGGGCAGAGGGTACGGATGAGGAAGAGGCAGCTGGGGTTGCTGTGCTCAGCAGCAGCTTTGTAGAGGACTGTGGCTTTGGTACAGAGGGGATCCCCAGCTTTTTCACACCTTCCCCTGACTGGTTTGGCTTGACAGCATCGCTGCCTGCAGCCTCTCCAACCTGAGTCAACTGTTTGGATTTCGGCCCAGACACCACATCTGCTGCTGCTTCATGGCTGGGACTGTGAGAAACCTTCCCAGGCTTGGCAATGGAGGATGAAGACAGTGGGAGTGGAGGGGCTGGTTTCAGCTTCGATAACTTCCCTTTGTCCTTCCCAGCCGACTCCGAGGTCTGCTTGAGCCTCCTCAGGCGTGGCTCCTCAGAGGAAGCTTTGCTGGCCCCCACAAACCCAGCAGGGTTGGGTTTGGCAGCAGAACCTTGGTCCATCATCACAGTGGTACCTAAGGCACTGGATTTGACTCCATCATCCTTGTGGAGCCCGCTGGAGGAAGGAGGGGCAGCAGGTTGCCTACGGCCAAGTTTTGGCGTCAGGGTGGGAGGGCTGGAACCAGGGCTCGACTCTGCATCTTTGAACACATCATCAGCTGTCTCCTCATTCTTCTTAAGCAGCCGTGGAGGAGGGGTGACTGTCCCCCTGACAGCACTGTCAGCCTTGGCCTCGTTCGCCCGCTTCCGAGGCAGGGCTGGCTTCTCGCTTCTGTGCCCCCCAAAAGTGGAGGAATCAAACTGGCGTCCCGTGGACTGCAAATCCCGAGGCAGAGTCACGGATTTCCACTCCGTGTCCTTCGCTCCGTGGGGCACACAGGAGGCTGAGCAGGACCTTAAGAAACGCTTGCTGGAGTTGGAACTGCTCTCCTCCTCACCGGCCGCCCCTCGACTGCTGCTCATCGTGCTGGACTTCTTCCGTAAGTGGGGAGATAAGAAGCCAGAGTTCCCAGTCACAACCCCGTTGGTGACACCAGCCCCATTGCTTGGGCTCTGGAATTTGGAGGGGTCAGCTGTGTCTGCAGGGGGGGCGATGAAAGCTCCATTTCCAGCATCCCTGCACTCCTCCTCCCCGCCCGCCCTGCGCTCCGGGTGTCCGTCCATCTCCCTGAAGGAGCTGCTCCGTTTCGGAGGGGTAGGGGCAGTTTTCTTCTTCTTCTTGATCAGGGCACTGAAGAGGTTGTGCTTTTTGTCTTTTGGAAGCAGCCGCTCGTCTTCGTTCAAGCTGCTCTCCAGGGCCACCCTCTCCTTCCGTGGGAGTAAGGGAGAAACAGCAGGTTCATGATCCAGGG
This sequence comes from Cettia cetti, assembly GCA_013401135.1. Taxonomy (NCBI): domain Eukaryota; kingdom Metazoa; phylum Chordata; class Aves; order Passeriformes; family Sylviidae; genus Cettia; species Cettia cetti. Next base: position 6,833 of record VZUI01027873.1, read on the forward strand.
GGTCTGCAAGGGAAAAAGGAAGTTTTCTGAGCTTTGCTCAAGGAGCCAGGATAACCCATTTTCTTACAGGATCAAAGCAGTGCAGCACCTCCAAAAGGTGTAGGTTCTCTAAACAGACACAACTTTGGAGCAGAAATAAAGTGCAGCCACACTCAATCCTGCACTGAACACGGCCCATGATCCTGCATCCATTCATTCCTGAGGTGGCTGCCAAACGACTTTCCCTGTGGGTTTCTGACTGGAAGAGTGACATACAAACACTACATGTTTGTGTTCAGATTCCCCTCCTCACATCTGGAGACTTGTCTAAACTTCACACAGTGAAGAAGATAAATACGAAGAGGCCTTTGCTTCAGTCCCTGTGCTATTGCTGTCTTTTGAATCGCTGACCCTCTGAATTAATAAGGCACCTCTGTAACCCACCTCCATCCCCAGGCTCCTCGTTCATTTTCCTGATGTCATCCTTTGTGGGGAATGGAAATAACAGTTTCATGAGCAGAAATCGAGATCAAGATACGACCCTTCAGGTCGAACCACTGTGAGGATGCTCAGCTTTGTACAGCAAGAGAGAAAAGGGGCAGTGCCAGCCTCCTTCAGCAGAGCTGCTGCAGAGGAAAGCGATGGGGTGACCCTCTCTCCACTTACAAGCAGCACTTAAAAATGAGTAACAGTTTATAATAAATTCATACAGAGTCCTGAAGGTCTCTGTGTTTGACTGACAGAGGGGCTCGTTCCCAGGCCAGGCACTCCAATGGCATTCTAATCCAAAGGAGGAATGCCTGCAGGGCAGCATATACATTTACAGCTTGACTAGGCAGCAAGAAGGGAGATGAAGCAGAGTCATAAGGAGGGATGCTTCTTAGTCACAAATTGGTGATCATCATGCTACGGGTAGGATTTTGGCTGAGGAATGGATTTTGGTTGAGGGGAGAGAATTAGGAAAAAACCACATTTGTGTACTTTGAAAGGACAACATGTTTGCACAGGAGCACTGCAGTTACACCACTCCCCCAGGACTCAGGGGGACCTGGACAGCCAAAAGAGCCAGACCATGACCTTACTGAGTATAGACAAAGCAGAGGTGCAGAAATCCAGAGAAAACTAGCAGCTAGCACTGAGGATCAGCTTCCAGCTGCTGGACTTGCTATGGAAACACTGACAATTGGAAGGGAAACTGCAATAAAACTTTATTGTGAAAAAATTTCTTCCACAGTAAAGAATGAAATGATTCCCAGCATAATGTTAAAATCGTATTATGCCTGCTGTATTTGAATTTCTCAAAGCTCTCAAGTATTTAAATGAAATTATTTTAACTTCAAAAGCTTGTAATAATAGGCAATTATGTTTCCTATATACGATAAATAACCTTCCTTCCTGAGTCACTGATACTTTATTTTTCCAACATTTTAAATCCCCTCTTTCCCCCACTCCTCTGCCGACATGTACACTGGTTACTGAAACATGTACTACTGGGTGAATCTGACATTACACAAAAGGGGTCAGTCATATGAGTGGTCAGAAGAGGCAGCCTCTGCAGGAGATGGAAAAAACCCACTGTATTTCATTTTACATTCTTGTTTTTCAAACATAAAGCTAGATACAAATCTCCTGTACTCATTCAGCCTTTTACCACTGCTTTTATTACCTTGGAATGGAAGGTAAGTGCCTGAAAAAACTGATTGCAAGTTTAATTTTATGGAAGAGTCTGTAAATACCTCTTTGTCCCTTGCTGAAATCATATTTGGTGCCTGCCAAGAGTAATACTCTTCTGTGCTGCAAGCACAAATCTGGGTAGGATGGAACAGTGAAGAAACCTCCCTTATGGGGCTTGCTAAACCCGAGCTATCACCCTGCTTTAAATTATGCAGTGTGGTAGTGTAAAGTGGCTTGAACACAGCAGATTACCCAGCACTCAGATGCAGTGGGAGATCCCACTGATAGCTCCTGCCAGGGAATGGGAAGAGGATATGATCAGAGAGCTCTGTGCTCTGGCTCTGGTCTTTAGGGAGCTGCAGGCAACAGCCATTAAGTTAAAAGAACTCCAAGGGCTTCTCTAAGCAACAGCAGGGAGATCACCAGTCCCTCAGCCAGTTAAGGATTCACACTCCCAGCTGCTGTGTGTATCTGGCTTCAGAATTAACAACCTACCTTTGCAAAAACTAATAAAAGGAGTTCTGGACCCAGGACAGCAAACTCAGCAGCCTGTCACCCAGAAACACAGCACTGGCACAGAGACATGGCACCTGTTATTAGGCACAGCCTTGCCTACGTGAGGGCCTGGAGCTAGATGTGCATTTTGTTTCCCCCTGTATTTCCTGAAGGAATAATGACTTTAATTAAAACCTACCACATTCCCCCTGGCCTCGAGCATGTGCAGTCTCCAAGCCCTCGTTGGCATCTTTGCTTTCGGCAGCTCTCCTCGATGTTCGCGTTTTGGTTGGCAACTCTGGGGCCTGGAGGAAATTGCTCACTACACTCCTCATGCCCTTCTTTCCCAATTCCTTCTCCACCTCTGCAATGCACAGAAGAAAAACAATCACTGCAATCAACTGAAGATAAAAAGCTATCGCTCTGTTTGGGATTAATAGCACAAAAGAAAAGCAAACGACACAAAACAGGGGTTCCGTGGGGTTGTTGAGCCATTTGGCCCTTTAAAATGAGATATTTGCCCAGAAAAAAATACCCACATGTAAACAAATAACTGCTTTCTACATTATTTACAGCAGGTAGTGTAACACAGGACTGAGTTTCACTGCAAAGCAGAGTTAAGGATGCAGTCAGTCCTGGAACTGCTGCTCCAACAGGGACCCAGACCTACCATCCGATATGCTGGATTCCTGAAACATCGTTTCAAAGGCCTGATGGATCTCAGCAAAGGATGGTCGATCAGAAGGACTCCACTGCCAGCCTGAAAAAAAGCACACCACCACTCAAAACTTCCCTCCAGCAACAGACACTCAGTACCCTGCACCAGGAGGAGCCAGAAATCACAGTTCCCCTTCCAATACACTGAGATAAAATACTGACATGAAAATCTGATTTACTGGGTGCTGAGTGTCTGCAACCACTTTGGCTCAGCGACAGCTGCAGACACCCAGCACTCCCTAAATCAGGTTTTGGTGTCAGTGTGTGACAGTAGGTGCTAAGCACTGCTGGGGAAAAGTGCAGGGCACTGAGTCACGTACCAAAAGGCCACAGTGAAGAGTCACAGTCAGTCCTGCAAGGAGCCAAATGAAGCTCCTGCTTCATCCTTGGAGCACAAGCTTTTCTTTAAGTTGTCAGGAAAAAGGAGACAAAGGAAGCATTGAGATCTACAACAAATCCCCTTTCCAGGCCTGTGGGCTCCCAGTAGAGATGAACAGCTGGTTTCATAGCATGTTCATCCTCTAGAGAAAGCAGTTTTAACCAAACACTTCCACACAGCACTGCACCTTCCCTGCAACTGGCAGGGGATTCTCATGCCTGGCAGTACATAGCCAGACCCCTGCACTTTTACTGCATCCTTGCAGAGCTAAAAAGCAGCATCTGCAGGGTTAAGAAACACTTACATGCTCTCATGAGCTCATAAACTTTCTCAGGACAGCCTTCAGGACGCTCCATACGATAGTCCTTCTCCAGCAGCTCATAGACTTGAGACAGGTCAATCCCAGGGTAAGGGGACATACCGTAAGTTGCAATTTCCCACAGCAGAACACCAAAGGCTGCAGCAGAGAACAACAGGGAAGAAAAGAAAAAAAAAAAAAAAAGGGTGAAGGAAAAAAAAAAAATCAATAAGCTTTGTTTTCATCTCGAATTTGAGAGGATGTTTAGTGGGAGCAGTCACTAAACAGTGCTGCACACTTAGACCAGCCCTGGGTGGCTCAGATCCCATGCTCAGCAGCAGCTTAAATGTTAAAGAAGCGTAACAAGGCTCTCCGTCAGCACAGACAAGTCTCCTGCGATATGACAGGGTAGAATTAGACTAATTTTCAATGTATCAGTTGTCTCAAACCTGAACGCCTTGAGATCCTTCAAGTCCTATTAGAGGCACAATTAAGAGACTTCACAGTGGATTAGCTGAAACCGCTTCAGTGCTGCACTGCAGTCGCTCCCTCAGCGTGGCAGCTCCTCTCATTTGCAACCTCTCCCTGGAGGACTCGCACATTTTAATAGCTCAGTGTTTTTGGGGTGCCCTTGCTTAGCTGCAGTGTGGTCTGGAAAGGGAATCTGGGAGGCAGCCGTGAAAGGAAAGGTTCAGCAGTTGTTACCAGTAAGATATGGTGAGGGTGAGACATTCTGGTCCCAGGGAAAGCTGAATAGGAGAAGCGAGAGCACAAAAAGGGTCTTGGAACAGGCATTCAAGTGGCAGCAGTCAGTGGGGATGCAGGTCAGCAGTGGGGTCAGGCAGCTAACCCAGGAGTCAGGCACACAGAATAAACCCAACACCAGTTCAACAACCTGCATGTAATTAGTTCAGTCACCCTATTCTGTTCTTAACCTGAAGAGAAAGCGATTACAATTCTGCATAAGTAAGGAAATCACATCACATTACATGGCAACGCCACCAAGGGCAATTTACATTAGACATTTCTGTGCACAATTTTCTTTTGATTGCTGTCTTGAGGCAGTGAGGTGAAAACATCTAAACCCTGGTGTGCCCAGCAGCAGCCCTGGCCTCTGGGGACAGCTGATCTCAGATGAGATCCCAAAGTCCACTGCCCCAATTCTGCTTCCCGAGGTTACATTAACCCTAACTAAAGATACCCCACATTCCTTTGGGATCTTTCCTCCCCCGAGTACTCTGCTATTGAAAGGGGGATCCTGCAGCCACCACAGCAGTACAGCAACATCCTAAGACTGTGGCAGATACTCAGCAGCTGACACCACATGGAAACCCAAAGCAGCAGAAGCACCTTGGTCAGCAATCACATACTCCTTGGGAGGCTGTTTTGGCTTTTCCTCCTCCATCTACAAAACATTTTACATCAGCCATCTACCTAAAAGTTTTTTCAACATAAAACCTTTCTCTGCACATTTTTCCCCAGACTACAGAAAACTTCATCTCTGCTTTACTTCTGTCTGTTGGTTTATACATAGAGGATGCTCAGGATATCATTTTCCAAGTGCCTTTGGGACCACATTTCACAAACTTCTATCTCATGTCACTGGGCACTTTTGAGAATTTGACCACCAGCTATGGTAGAGATATAAAACCCAAAGAAAGGCTGATAAAAGTACAATGAGATTTTCTGTGGTCAGATTTGATACAATATAGCTCCATTTAGCTAAGCCTACTCTTATCACCAGCACTTCAGGGCTCTTCAATAACCATTTGTCATCAAATTTTCCCTCTGCTCTCCTCATCTCATTCCAAAGATTATTCTTTTAAAATGCAGAAAGACGAGCTTGGAGCTATCACTAGACAGATACACACATAATTATTTTTTTTTAAAACATAAAACGAACCAGATTCTTTACTCCTTGAAGTAGTTAGAAAGTTTTTGGCTACATAATAATGTATCACTCCATAGTCCTGTACAGAACTCCATCAAGGCAGTAGCACTGGTGCCCTTCAGACTCATTTCATACATTTCTAGAAACATTACAGCATCCTTTACTTTTCATATTTGCCAACAACTCAAATATATAAAATCAGGTGGGCATTCTCTGTGCTCTGCTCTGAGACTGCCCAAGCAGAGATTAGTTCCTGCACTCCGACAAGCTCACAGAACAACGTGGCTCAAACCAGGGAACCTGCTGCTCCCTCCTGAAATGTTCCACAAACAGCCTCATTTCACAACCCTGGAAAAGAAGATTATCATCTGCATTAATTTGTCCATGCAAATTCTTACCCCAGACGTCGGATTTAATGGAGAACTTGTTGTAGGCCAGGCTTTCTGGTGCAGTCCATTTGATGGGGAACTTTGCTCCAGCGTGGGCTGTGTAGGTGTCACCAGTCATTAACCTGCTCAGGCCAAAGTCTGCCACCTTCACCAAATGGTTCTCCCCTACAAGGCAGTTCCTGGCAGCAAGGTCCCTAAAAAGAAGACCAAAAATAGGCAATGAGAAAAGTCTTTACCATCTCACTTTTAGCGATAGCAAGGAAGCCTGCTGTTCCCAAAGAAACCTGGGCCTGTGTGATTATTTTGATCCAAATATTACACAGAAATTCTGGAGTTACACGCACACACACAAGAGGGAAAGTTATTTTCCAGTCTGTCTTCGTAAGACTGTCATCCCAACTTTTTTTTTTTTTTTTTCTTCTAATTTGAAGTGAGAGCTTCAAGAAGCCCCCTCACTTTCAATAAAAGCTGCCACCCTCAGGATAAAAATATTTCAAAGAAATGTCAGTGCTCAAGTTATCAATAGCTGGGGATGAGCACTGAATAAACTGAGTTTCAATTCCTCACTTCTTGCCCACCTCTGTAGCGCTTCACTCACCCCAGCCAACACCAGTCATTCTCCAGAACTCCTTTTCCAGTCCTTGCTTTAGCACCAGGATGAGCTTCCCAGCCCTGCTCATTCTCCTCCCTGGTGCACCACCTTTTGCAACACAACTTGTTCACAACCAGCATTTGGCCTTTGCAGGAGCCTCTGCTATCAGTGCTGGCATTTTCAAAGGACTGGGCAATATGCAGATTTAACTTTTTCTCTACATTTTTTTCCACCACTGGCCCCACCCTGGCAGGTGAGAGATGTGCATGTTGCATTTGTCCCTTCCCTAGCCTGTAGATGCTGTTTGCAGCCTTGGAAATGCTTCAGGAGGATAAAAATGTAAAGCACAGAAGGAAATTTCTCCTAATATTAGGTTAAAAACACTTTACCAGATTATGTCACGTTGAACTAAAAATTAATTAATCTTTAGATATGAGGCAGACACTGCTGTTTCTGTTGCTTGTTCTGCTCAATCAGAATAAATTAAAAAAAAAACAGAAAAAAGTACATCTTACTAGATGCCCATTTAAATTTCACAGTGTTTTTGAATGTACCTTCTTATCAATGCTGATTACTACAATGTGTATCTAAATAAAAGCTCCTCTCCATAATCAAATTCCTCCTCCTTCCTGATTCATTAAATGAGGTCAGAGCACAGCATTTGAATCCATGGATGTGAATTGTGACAACACTCTTCAAATAATTGGGTAGGTGGTTATGGGGGTGGCTGATAAGGAAAAATGCTACTATTTATTTTAGATAAATGGGCCATCAGAAATAAGAGGAAATGAAATGAATGGCAGACAAGACAAATGAGATTCACACAAAGGAGTTTTTAAAGTTTACTTCCTGCAGGCTGAAGGGACAAAATCCTTTCAAAAGAGCAAATCAAAGGCTGGAAATTTTAATTGGCAGCATCACTGTTCAATTTATTGACTGATAGCAGCATTTAACCAGGCCTTTCAAGCAGCAAAGGCAACTCATGGCTTAGAAGAGCGCCTGGAACTTTACACACGATCTTCATATTTGTCTCTATGAAAAAAAACACGTGCTAATTCCATATTCCAGTTAATTGGGCAGGAAAGGTCACGCCACGACACCGAGAGCATCTTGTACAAAGCTCAGCCACTCTCAAGCCCTGGCTCAGGATGTGTCATTACATTGCCAGGAGCCCATTTCTGCAGACAAGGAACGCAAAGCTCCAGCCATAATTGCAGCACACTTTAAAGGTCAGAGTCCCTGAGACTTTTACGACAGCAGAGATGCTTATTAAAGTGAATACACAATCTGGACAATAGCACGGAACAATCCCTGCAGTGGAAAACAAAGTGAACCAAACAAGAAAGAACAGGGGATGAGGCAGTGCTAAGAGGGTGATTCTGCTGCGGGGACCTGCACACACCCAGCATCACCAACTGCAGCTGGTTTGAAAGGTTGTTAGAACCAAGGAAGTGGCTTGTCTGGTCTATTAAAAGTCCATTTCTGTGGGCTTAAATTCATATTTAAGGCTTTGTCCAAAAAATATAAGTACTGAGGTGTCTTTCACCTGCATCTACTTCAAAGGCAGGAGAAAGACCCGGAGAGAAAACTCATCCTTTGGACAGATTAATAGACTGTGCCAGATTTGCACTAGTGTGTTAAATATATGACACAAATCAATGCTGTGATAGCCTGAACGGGAGGAAAATACATCAAGGGTTGTTTTATGCTCGAGATTCAAGGGTGCTCACACTGTCCTTCCTACCTGTGGATGAAGTTTTTCTTCTCCAGGTACTCCATGGCTGAGGAGATTTGAGTTGCCATGTACAGCAGCACCACAGCATTCACCTCCTGCCTGTTACACTCCCGCAGGTAATCCAGCAGGTTCCCATACGTCATGAACTCTGTGATGATGTAGAAAGGGGGTTCCCGTGTGCACACCCCTGGGGAACAACAGAAAGTTGACAATAAATGTTGCAGAGTATCAGGGAATCCTCAGGTTTCATCCTTGAAGGCAATTTGTACCTCCAGAAGGCAGAAAAATGGGGCTCGTGGAAAGAATGGATTCTGCTTGGAAGTGGTTAATAGAGGGGTTTAATTTTCTGCTTCAGGCTCTGGCAAATTAAACATTAGGGAGACGAGATCATTAAAAATCATGTATTAGTGGTACAAATTGTGAATTTTGCCAGACAATAAGTGTCTGTATTTAAAGCCTTGGTATGGTAAGCAGCTTATCTGCTCCTTAACATCCATATCACTGCACAAGGGTTTAGTTCAAATCCCTCTGCTTGGTATTTATCACTTACCTAATAATTGCACCAAGTTGGGATGCTTGATCTCCTTCATTACTGCAGCTTCTTTCAAGAACTCTTCCACCTCCATGGTATCCTCCTGCAGAACAATGGCAAAGCTTTGGCAAAGGAAGTGTACACAAAGGAGGAACAGATTTTTGTACAAGGACACAAAAAGAGCTGCAAACTGACAACATAAGCCACAGTTCTCACACAGTAATTTTTTCCCTGTAGCCACAACACAAAGCCAGGGAGTTACAAACATTAATTTTTTGCATGATTTTTAAACTACGTATTTTTGTCATTTTCATGGTAGCTGAGCTTTCTGGGGCAAGAAAATCCATACCCCTTTTGTGAAGGGTCTCTCACAGAACACTCGGGAGCTGAAAAGGAAAAATAAGCCTGTTCCTAACAGAAAAAAAGATAACATGAAATAAGAAGTACAGAAAAGGAACAAGAATGAACATAAAAGAAAGGATACACCACAATCAAATGCTTGAGAGGCTGCTGAAAGACAGGCCCTTGGGTTCACTGGGCAGGAACAAGAAATCCCTCTCTCAGTCAGGAGGCACGACCGATGGCAGCCACTGTGAGACTGAATTCCTAAGGTTTCACAGATTCATTTCTGGCATTTGGAGCCTGACCCATGACGTATCCATTCTGGGCAGACATGTCACTGCCAATTTGTTGGGTGCCATAAAGTTACTTGGCACGGCACAAAACCAAGGAAGATACAATCTTGCTCAAAAGACGTATTTTTCTGAAGCAGATAAGCCCCAAATGGCCAGAAGGTCATTTCAAAGTGGTGCAAAAATACAGATCTATTCCTAAAGCAATGTTTCTTTCTATATCCATATTTTTTTCAATGATGGATTAATGTTGACAGGCTACATGGACAAAGTGTTTTAGGGAAGGATTGGAAAGGATTTACTGCTGCTGGTGAGAACGATAACAGTGGGCTGCCACTGTGAGATCCAGCCAGCTCCCTGCTCTGCACTTAGCACTGAGAACATTTTTCCAACACTTCCATTCAATCATTACTATTCATTGCCAATTAGCTTGATTGACAGCAGCGATTTGCTCAACACACTGTCAAAACTAATAGTCCAAAGGTCCTTGTGAGCAGCACCTTAAACTGTTCTCTTTGGCAAAGGAAACTGGGTTAATAATCCAGGTTGCAAAATTATCCTAAATATGCCTTTGTCTTATGCTACACAAACCTTGGAAGGTTTGTCCTTTGCATAGCTGCTCCACAGTTTGAAATTTCTTACCTCTCAGTGACCATATTAATAGGAAGGACACATACAGAGAAGCACTGTAGCAATGACCTCTCTGAAAACCTGATCTTGTGGAAAGGACCAAGCTTTAACTGGCTTCCAGCTCCCACTATACCAAACCAAGGCAGAAATAAAACAGTTCTGGGTGTCCTGCATCTTCCCAGCACAGCACAGGGCCATGTCTTGGCATTAAGGGACACCAGAGTTACATGTCACCTAATTTAAAACACAGGCTTCTCTGCTAGGGAACAAAAAATAAAACAGAGAGAAAAAAAAAAAAAAAAACAACCAAAAACACAGAAGAAAAAGCAGAGGCAGTCCTAGGGGCAGCAGAGCTGAGGTGAGCAGCAAGAAATGTGCTGAGCTGACCAGCTCACAGCAGCTCAGCCACTAAATGGCCCTCAGGAGAAGCAGCTGTGTCCAGAGTCACAAGTGGCTGCACTTGGTCCAGTGCAGGTCTCTGTGTCCCTGCAGCCACTGCCTTGTGCTCCTGTCCAGTTTGGGGCTAAAAACACAAATTCAGAGCGTGTCCTGTTATAACAGCCCCTGATAAATACTGTGTCCTGTGCAACCCACTGAGCTGCCAGGGATAGATTTTACCAGGCAACATCTCATAACCAAAACATGGTCTTGCCCTCTCCAGTAAAGCACTGAGGAACTGTGTGCTGCTTTGATCACTTCTCCAGTTCTGTGCCAGCCATGAGCTATCTTTAGACACTGGATAGAAAACTGAAAAACAAACGGGTATTTGTAAGCATCATTATTCAAAAAGATGCTGGAAGGACTTTCCTTCTCCTCTCTCTTTTAGTCTTTGCTCTCCTTTATCTTTCTTATAGAGATATCTGAGGTAGATGGGGAAGGAGCAAGAAGAATCACACAAAGTTTTGAAAAACATTCTCTCAAAAGAAAAATAAAATGAGTCATCTGAAGATTTGGGCAGAAGCTGCAAAAGGCTTGTTTTTCCCAGAAGAACTGGGATATAAATGCGATTTTAAAATGTTTCCCAAAACTTTGAAGAAAGCTATAATCCCACCTGTCAGGCAGTAGACTAATGGATTTAAAGAAGGTGGATTATAAATTTGCTTTTAAGGATGGTTTTAAGGATGGTAATTGCAGGTGGAAGTGTTTCTCAACTCTCTCCTTGGTTGTTCTTACACTCCCCAGTGGAACATGCTGCTCCATACTACATTATGAACCACTTTTAGTCGTGTTTCATTAAACATTTATTTATTTGAAACAGCTGTGGTCTGTATTAAGGTTTCTCCTTTGCACAAACAGATTTGATGGGATAACATGTAATTTGTCTTTGTTGATGGGTTTAAGGGAGAAGAGAATGAAAGCAACAACCTCAGTTTGGAGCAAGATGAGAAGTCTGAAAGCATCAGGAACCCTCACACTGCAACCAGGAGCAGGAAGATGTTACTGCAAGCCATGCTCCTGGAAAGAGCTGAGCTCTGCTCAGCAGGAGCAGGTGCTTTGCTGAACCTGGCCACATCCCAGCCCACCTGCACCGCAGCGCTCCCAGCGATCCCGAGCAGGGACAACACTAGATGTCACTCGCTCCCTGTGCAAGCCGCACTTGGACTCCCCCGCTGGGAGCAGCAGCAGGAACCTCCAGAGTACAGAAAAGGCCAAAATGAAAATACTTTCTGCAGCCATGGCAACCCAGAAGTACTGAGGCAGCCGCTGCTCCTGAGAGCAAGGAAGAAATATTTTCCCCAAATCAAGGAAAGGTTCTTCCCCTGACACTGAAGTGTCTACAGAGTTCTCTCCACTTCAAAATTTCCACTGCAAAAAACCAAAACCAAAGAAACCAAACCCTCGGTTCTGTTTGTTTCTGCAAGACCAAACCATGTCCCCATTCGAGGAGAGAGAACATGGTGTCAAGTTCTCATAAACTCCTATTAAGCAATCAAATGCAATGTGTGCAGATGGTGCCAGAAGATCTCAAGACAGTTTTATAAACATAGATGAATTAGCAACGACCTTATGAACTCACAGAACATATTTGCATTTCAAGAGACAAGGAAACCAAGATGCAGAAATCAGGGAGCAGAGCCAGAAACAGAACTGATTATCCAGTTCTTCATTAAAGCCACTTATGAATTTTAATATACCTTAGCTTGCATACCATTTTTCTTCCTCTTGTGTCTTTTGATAAGAAGCAGCTGTGAATAGTTGCTTAAGACTTCCAGGTACACAGGGAGCTTGTCTTTTGGGAAAGATGCCACATAAGACAGAAAATCAAAACACATAAAGTCTCCCTGAAGCACAGGCTTTGAATTTTATGTTGACTAACTCACAATCCACAGGTTTCCTTAATACACCAGCTTCTGCTGGTGTGTTCATCCCTGAACAGCTCACCTTTACCACACCCTGAATGCAAGACACCGTGGCACTGTTTACTTTTCTAAGGTTTCATCCATTCTCCAGCAAAAATTGTGCTGTTAACATCCTCCTTTGTTTAGAGTGTTACAGATATCACATAAACCACAAGAAGATCACGCTCTTTTAAAAACAGCCTGTTTCCAGCCTACAGCACTCAAATGGAGAGCCACCATCAATGTGAATACCTCAGAACTGAGGGAAGGCAGCCAGCCTGAACTTGCTCCCATCTGAATGGGAAACGCTCTGAGACTGAGATCGAGTCCTACCTTGAGAGTCTTCACAGCCACTGTCAGGTTGTACTTCTTCCAGACTCCTTCATACACCTCTCCATACTGGCCTCCCCCCAGCTTGTGCTTCATGGTGATGTCGGTGCGCTCGATCTCCCACTTGTCGTAGTTGGGGGACACGCCGTAGATGGTGGGCTTGTTGCGCTTGGGCGCCGGGTAGTGCAGCGTGGTGATGAGCCCATCTGCCACCGTGGAGTGGTGATGGACCAGCTCTGCCAAGGTGTTGAAGCGGCTCTCTGAAGACACATAGAGCTGGGGAGCAAAGGGGAAGGGAAAAGCTCGTTCAGGGAATGCCCCTTGGAGAGCTCGTACGCAGGAGCTGCGTCACGAAATTGTGAAAGCCAAGTGTGGTGTTGGTTCTACTCGAGCCGTGGAACTGTGAGCTCCACAAGCTCTGAAACCAGCTCCAGAGCCCAGAACAATCAATGCTTACATGGGAAAGGCATGGATTCAGGAGAAAATACATGCACTTTGCCAAAACAACAAGGCAGAAATGGCTGCAAATAGCACTAGACTGGCATGCTGTTGCTTGAGATGTCTTTTTTCAAAAGGCTGGTCAGTGGGACATTTCCTGGAGAGTATGGGAGGGGTGTCAGCCTCAGTGTCTCAATTTCACTGTTACTATTTGGGTTAGGACACTTTTACCTGCCTAAATTCTCCTTGAAGCATCACTGACAAAACAGAGTTTTCCCTGCTTTAGGCCTGAGCTTCTGCAGAGGTTTAGCATGAAGTTAGGAGCTGGTCTGCTCCATCCCTGTGATGGGCACTGATCAATAGCACAGAAGGAAAATCATTACCACTGAATGAAAACCTGCTGCGAGGCATGATAACCCATATTTGTTACCTTCTTAACATTTATACAGAAGATCCATTTTAAGCCTAAAATCCTGCTAAAGATAATGGACAACTGACTCCCTCCCACCAGAGCTCTGTGTTTCCAGATTTCAGCCTCAAGCCCAGTCTTCTGCCAGGCAAGGTGGAAAAAGCTAGAAATCTGATTATTTGAAAAGTGCTCCCTGAAGGACAGGGAGAAATCTTTGTATCAACATGCATTTTTGCATCCTAGTCTAGCCTACAACACAAAAGATGGAAGAGCTTCATTTCTTACAAAGGATCAAGGTCTGGCAAGGGACAAGCTCACCATGTTAGGCCACCCAAATTCCTGTCCAGTCCACACACTAGTCCTGCTGCTCACATCACATGCCAACAGCTATGATCAAACTTCCCAAATGCTTCTGATATGCTGGATGTACACCCAACAGTTTCTGCATTTGCAGTGGCCATCTGTTTGGGATTTCAGGAGGCTGGGAAGTTGATAGGGCTGCCAGGCATCTAAAAATCCTAGACTTAGAGTCAAGTTCTGATTCTTCCACCTGGCGAGAATTTTTGTATGGAAAAAGAAAATGCATCTTTGAAACTCCAGCAATAAGAGAGTATCACCAAAAAAAGGGAGCTGCATTTGCAAGAGAAAAAAAAACATTTGCAGGAAGGGACAAAACCACCCTCAAACTTGACTAAAGTATTTTTAATGGAGACTGGAAAATAATGGCAACTTCCTGGGGAGCATGTATACAACTCTCTAACAAAACCAATCAGATATTCTTTTGGTAAACTAACTAAAAAAAAACCCTACAAAAACCTACAACACATTTAATGATCAAACAGGTGAAATCACCATAAAACCACATGTTCTCAGAACAGAAAATGACAACGTAAGAGGCAGTTACAGCTGCTTGGTGTGAGTGACCAAGCATTAGCCAGTACAACCACAATTTAAAACAAGCCATGCCTGTTTGGGAACGACTTGAAGTACTTGCAGTGGTATGAGCAGTTCCCATGTTACACTGAGAATTAAAATCTAAAAATATGGATGTAGAAAAAGCTGAGCTCCAGGATTACTTGGAAGTATTACAGAGGCATGGAGAAGGAAGCTCCCCCATGGTTTTATGACAACTTATATCTCATGAAAATTAGAGATATCTGTATTTAGTGTGACAGATTGTATGATCCTGTTATAGAAGGAGAAAGAAGCTAAATAAATGGCCAAAGATTTCACAGAAAACCTGTAGCAGGATGAGGACAGAACAGGGCTGCCCTGTCCAGGTCACAAAAGCAACACTCCATGCCTTAACACTCATTAAGTTCTCCATTTACATAAAGATAAAACTCCACCAGAGGTTAATTCTGTAGGCAGGTTTTTTTCTAACCTCTCACTGATGACACCCAACAAGAAAACCACATGGTGCTGCTGACTTATACTCTCACAGAGGTGACAGACCCAGCACCTGAGTTTTGCAGGGACTCCAGTTTGCTTCCTGGTTGTGTTGTTGAGACATTATTTGGTCAATTTTTGTGTATTAAACAAACCATAAACACCAGTCCTGTTCCAAGGGGCTCTGCGTGCACAAATGGGCTGCTCATCAGCACTTCTGCCACCAGACCACATCTCTGTTTCCTGCTGGGGTATTTTATACAGGTGGTTAAACTGGCCCATGCTAACCTCAGCACATCCTGGATCCAGTGGCACTCCTGCTCCCTACTCAGCAGGCAAAACTGAACATCCACACCAAAAAAACCCCATGAAGGTTCAAGTCTGCATCCAATTCAGCCACTGGAGGATCCAAGAGACTCAAGCAGGACCCCAGTCCCGCTTCCTTCCTGCTGAGGACAGCAGGATTTGAAGAACTGGCTGGGCAAGGCTGTTTATTCAGTTGGGTTACTCAATAGGAGGTTTTCCCTCAAGTATTATCAAGTCAGGAGAACCAAGTCCTCTGTACCACAGAAGTGGTTTACCAGATGACTGGCTGCATGGTGCCAGCCAAATCAAGAAAGGTCACTTTTAATACCTTCCTTAAAAAAACCCCAACCAACAAAACAAAACATTAGAGGGTGGTCCAGAAAAATATCACCCATTAAAGTGGGAAATAAAGAAAAAATTCCCAGAGGAATTTTTTTAAAGCTGTTGAACGCCAATGCACTCAATATCATTTGTACTAAAATTAAGATGTACAAACCTCTGATCTCTCTAGTCCCTTCAATTTTCCCCCAGAAAAAAGTCTGGGTAAGGCTTTGCAATGCAGGGCACACCACTGTGCTGAGCAGCAGCTGCTCCACATGTTCCCCTAATGCCTCTTTCTCCCAAAGCGTGTTCTGTCAGGCACAGGATATGATCCCACCAAAGCCACTCATCCTTACTGCAGCACTGGGAGATATTAAATTCCCTGGACAGGCTGACTAATGATACAGCAGGCTGGGAGGGCCCCAGGTGCTCAGGGCAGTGAAGGTAAGAGCTTTCCCCCAGCACAGCCATGATCTGCTGCAAGTTGGTAATAAATAGAGTGCAACACGAGCAGCTCAGAGCAGGACCTGCTCCAGCAGCCTCCATTCTGCTGAGGGGCAAACAGGGATATTGGCTCTTTCTCTTCCCAGCTCCTCAGCTTTGACAGCCAGGGACAGGGTGCTGGAAGAGCACAGTGTCCCCAGCCCAGCAGCACATCTGCCTCTAAGATGCTGCAATTCACTGCCCAGCTCGTTAACACAAATTGAAACTGATGAGTTTTAACACGGCAGGCTGCAAACTGCAGCACATGATGCACGGGCATGGCAAACTGCCCCTCCTGCAGGGATGCTGCCACTTGGCACAGCATCAAGACTGTGGCTACCTCTTTGCATTACCAAAAAGCGACAGGTCTTGGTCACTGCTGCTGCTGCCCCATTTCCAGCTACCACGAGCTGCAGATCTGCTTTAGTGAAGTGTTCCCACCTGCACTTTTTCTCAAAAAAACCAACACAAGCAACTTTGTGGAAAACGAACGGTTAACCTGGCTAACACAGACCTGAATGGATTACTGGAGCTCTGCAGAACTGTTTTTCTGGGATAAAAACAGCTCTGCTGGGATGAAAGCCTTTATATGCCAAACTCTATTACAGCTGAAATGGAGAACATGTGCTATCTCCTCACGGACACAAGCTTATTTACACCAACCCAAGGAGCCTTCGGTTCAAAACGTTCACATATGAGCACTGCTCATCTGCCAGCATCTATGGGACTGGAAGGAATATCCACTACAGAGACAGGAGGAGGAATAATATTCCAGATTGCCATGTAGTCCTTCTAGTATGCTGCATGTCAGCACTTCACAGAGCTGATGCTGACCACAGAGTGTCTACATGGGAGGGAGAAGGAAGAATCAAAATGCCATAAGTTGGAAATATGTTGCCTTAAATAACATGGTGAGAATTGTCTCAATTACAACCCATTTGCTAAACCAGACAAAAAGTATTTCATCACTGAATAAAATCTGGTTATCTTATTGGAGGTTTTTAGAGTGCTGAGTCTGATAAATAGGAAACACGGTGTACTGGTTCCGTGTATTTTCATACTAAAGATTTTGCTGTCAGCATTGCTGGAAGAAGAGTAAAGCTCTCACAGGACAAAGGAAAATTGGGCACAGTGGGCTGCTACTATACTTCATTACTTTGATTTTTTTCTTTTGAAGAAATTTAATGGCGCAGAATCTGTCATCTATTAGATGTTGGCAAGAAGAGCCTCAGCAGCCATGCTCCAGACCCACTTCAACTTCTGCACAGGATCTAAAGAGACACTTCTTAAAATAGATTTGTTAAAAAACAAACATTTTCCAAAATCCAATGCCAGTAGAAATGTTTCCATGAAATTAAAAGAAAAATCTCTGGAAAACTACTTTTATGCTACCATTTCTCTGCAGCATCCACAAAGCACAGCATTGCAACACTGCTACAGCACACAACAATCTAAGGAAAAAATGAAGGAACTGGGGACAAAGCCCATATAAAAGTGAAAGTGCCTACCCGTCTCCAATGATCACGCTGAAATACTGTAGAGAAATCAAAACAGTAGTTAAAAATACTGCAGAATACCTCAGAAAGCATTCTGTCCCTAATATTTAAAGGATTATTAGCAACAGGCACTGACTTTTCTGATTTGACAGTCAAAGAGATTATCTTTTGAACATAAGGACAAGAATTCTCAGAATCTCTTATTAATGATCTATTTGATTCTGCTCTAACTCTACTATTTTCTCCCCTAAAGTGTTGCTCTACTATTTTCTCTCCTAAAGTGTTGCTCTACTATTTTCTCCCCTAAAGTGTTGCTCTACTATTTTCTCCCCTAAAGTGTTGATCTGTATCAACACACTGCTGATCTGTATCACACGCTTTCCTCAAGGAATAACACTGTTTTGTCCCAGCCACGTCAGGACCTCACAATTCACTGTAACTACAGACGATGAGCTTTGTCAGAGACTCAGAACCGCTCAGCTCAGCGGCTACCGCGTCACCTCGTGCCGACCAAGCATCCCAGCAAGGCTGGCACAGCCCGGAGCCTACCTTGCCGTCGGAGGCAGTGTTGATCCGGTAGTGGTAGACCCTCCCCTCGTAGCGCAGGGAGATGGATCTCTGCCCGGGGCTGCTCTCGCTCTCCCTCACCAGGAAGCTGCCGTTGATGCCGCTGCTCAGCAGGTACTCGGCGGCGTTCCGCGACACCGGCCCGTGGTACCACGAGTGCTTCTCCAAGCTGTTCACAGGGGTGATGTAGTTGCTGGGGACCCAGCCCTGCCCGTTCTTGGTCTGTGCCTCGCACCACTCCCCATTGTGGTTGTAGCCCAGCACACGGAGCTTTTCACCTTGGGGGAAAAGAAAATGCGTTTAGACGCGGCAAGCCCGGGAGCTGAGGACAAAGATAAGTTCTTTCTGCCTAACGGATCATTAAATAATCTCCTATAAGAATAGGTATCTGACTCAGCAGGGAGCATGTGTTTCTCTTCAAGCTTGAGTGGACCTCTTCAAGCCAAATAAAGTCACATGCTTCAGATTTTTAGGCTCTCCTGCAGTTCTGCACCAGTTCCAGTACTGCTCGAATTTAAAAAATGAATCCAGCAAATTTTATTTGAACTGAGTTGGCTTGTTGGAGCTAGGAAAGAACTGGAGTGGATAAAATTTTTTTTAAAAGAATTCAATTAGGAAGGTAAGTAGATGTGACTTGGAGTACATAGAGTGTTTTCTTACTCAATACTTCTGGTCCTTATATCTGTACAGTCATTTTTCAGGGACTGTGTTTTGGAGAACTGTGAGAATAAGAGGCCAGCCTCCAAAATCAGCTTAGTTTAATTTCTCAGTTCAAATTCTTGCTCCTAATGGAGACTTCAGTTTTGACACTTTCTTATCCCAATGCAATAAAAAAAACAGTTATAACCTTTAAAAAGGTCACGACTTTGTGAATTTGTATTTGTTTAAGATGATTTCCCATAGTAAAAAAAAAAAAAAAATCCACAGGGTTTGGTGTAAAACTTAATTATTTCACAGCAACTTTCCTTCCTACACCTTCTCCCATACTGCCAGTGGAATTCTGGCCAGCGACCTCACCTTTAGTTATGCTGAGAGTGTTGTCCCCACTTGCCACAAAATCATACAGTGCAACAAAGAGATGGGGGTCATTTTCACTGGGGCAGGAGAGAAGGTTTTCCTTGGAGTTCCAGCGAGCTGCTTCGCTCAGACCCTGCGGCTCAAAATCTGACACTACCGGTCTCTGAAGGGCTTCTGGAAGAGAAAGAGGAAGAAAAAGGAAAAAGCAGGTTCATTTTGGCTGATAAAATCCATCTGGCCAACCCACGCACTCTGACTTTCTAAGTTGCATTGTTTCAGGACACGTGTGCTCCTCGTGCGTCAGAGCACAGATATGGACAGTGCCTTCATGCACATCTCCTGCCACATAGGCAGGACTCTCCTGTTCCAGAGCTGGCCCCAGCCTTCCCAGAGCCCCCAGCTCCTGCCTCTCAGGAAATGCAGGAAAGGGAAAGCCCCTCTCCATCCCTCCAGTAAATGCAGCTCACGTAGGCTGTTTGCTGCCTGTAAATCCTTTGGATCATACCTAACTGCTGGAATGGTTAGATTTGAAAACAAACCTAGGACCTTTAAAAGCTAAATCCCTTAATTATCCTATAAATGAAACGGCCAGAACGTGCAGCAAATGGAGCCAAGCAGGGCAAGATTTATAAGACATGGTATTTAAGAAGGAGTTAGGGCTTTCTGCTCTTCACAGTATTTTTAATCATTTCTCTTCTTCTTTGATGACAAGACAGTGTCTTTTTTGTTGCCCTCTCTCCTGCCCATCACTCTCAAACCAGAGCAGTGTTGAGCATACTTCTACATTTTTAGGAACCCTGAGACATCTCCAAAGACAGAGATTCCTGACAACTGAGCTTTAGAGGTGAGTAAAAACCAACCTCCAAAGTTTTTTGTACACCACAGCACATTAGGCATGTAATATTCAGTGAGTACCAGGCAAGTGCCAATACATCAGGGAATTTTATTGCAGTTGTTCCTGCAAATCCTTCACTTGGGAGCACAATTGTAGAGTTTGGAGCAGAAATGCTCTAGATAATTGTGCCTCCTTCACTCTTTTTAACATGCTACCCCCAGATGTGCTGGCAGTGCCATGCCTGACTGTACTGGCACAGAACCAGGACAATAAGTTGTGAAACTCTTGTACTTTGAAGGGTCATTCTCCATCTGGATGAGTCTGCTGAGCGAGGTCACAGTGTTGCACACAAACCATTGCGTCAGTGCGGCTCTGGGGACAGGAAACACGCACTGTCACAGCAGCCCCTTGTGCCATGGAACTGCCCTTCATTACACAGCACCAGCCCATCTGCTGAGCCCATCCTCTGCACACACAGAGCTTGGGACAGAGAAATCCCGTGCCAAGTGTCTCCCAGACTGTCAGGCCACCTGGGAGCACAGTACTCTTTTTATACCTGCAATGCTCAGTAGCATTGTGCTGCTATAAAGATGCAATCCTGTCAAAACATGGTTTTAACACTACTGTTTGTTTGGCCTGGAAATTCAGTTTAAGCTGTGCCAATAAACCAGTGAAGAACTGATGCAACTGACACCAGAAAAGGCATGGAAGTTTAGTGTGGATGTCCAAAATACATTGCCAATGGGGAAATGCTAAAACAAAAATCCCCACCAACTCCCCAAAAATCAACCCTATGGATCCTAACAATACACATTATTTCCCAATATTATCTGTTATCTTTGATAATGAAAGTGTGAATAGTAGTGGTGGCCACTATTTACCCAAAGACAATCTGGCATCCTTGATGTGTCGGTCAGGTGACCACTGGTAAAGGCTCTCTGGGTGGTTATTTATGTACATGACTACTACTGTGTTTGCTGGAAAATGTATATGATATATGTGAGCAAAATAGCAAATACAGACACTGCTGGGCCTGTTTTCCTAGCCAGACTGTAACTGCAGGGAGATATATTTCCACAGTGAATCAGAGTAGTTAAATAATTCCACTTTCTAAATGATTCCACATTGAGAAAGTGGTACTGTGTTGAGTGGTTATTTTAAAGCACCTTGACATCCTGGCTTCCTCTTCCTGTGTCCTACAAGAGAATATATTTTAATAGCCTGGGTTTCCCTCAAGAGTCACAATGAGAAAAGAAACAGAAAATCCACTTTCAGAAATTAAGCTATAATCATTTTACCATGAAAACGCTTTGATCCTGTCAAGCCCATTAAGCTCTCTTATCAAACACAGGGCACTGCAGTGACAGGAGATACTCCAAGGAGTTAAACCATCATCAGTGAACACCTGGAACAGACAGACAGCAGAGCTGCAAGTGGCAGACACAGCCTCAGCAAGCAGCAATGCTGTGATGCTCTCCCCCAGATATGGGACAAACCAGCACCCACTGCTCCGTGGGATGGACCATAACCTCTGTTAGGAAGGAAAATGCCTCCCACACGGGGCACTGATTTGACAGGAAGGCAGGAAGTCCAAGGCAGGCTCCCCTCCAGCCCCAGCACGATTGCAGCCCAGCAGAAGATGGCTCAGGCACAGACAGGGATGGGGATGTGGGAGCAAAGCCAGGCACTCCACAAGAATCCCTCCCTCATGCCCAGGCTGTGGCGAGGCTGGCCTGACTCATTCCACATGGATGCCAAGGTATGTGCTTGGATTCAGCTGTGAGACAACAGCATGCCAGCTGCCAACAGCACCCACGAGCTGCGGGCTGGGAGTCAGGGAAGGCTGGTTTTGCTCCATGACATTCCTACAGACACTGACTCAGTGATAATGCCTGCAAAAGCAAGGACTGGCAAGAGCAAGGGCTGTTAAACACACACACACACACACACACACACACACACACACACACACACACACACGAGAATTTGCTAAGCTGGAAAACCACACCGGTCTCCCAGTGAAATCAGAGGATGCTCATATCCTCTGTCTCTCCCAGTCTGAGCCTCCTGTGCAGCCACAGGCACTCCAACAGAGGTGCAGGCTGTGTGTGAACGTGCTGTGCAGGAGAGCACAATGGGGAGATGCCAGACACAACACTTGGGCTGAGTGGGGCTGGTTTTTCCAGAATGTAGGAACCCCAAGTTAAGAACTGGGGCGGGGAAGGTGGTGAACAAAGCTTGAAGAGTGTCCAGAGAGAGAGGATGAGGCCCTGAGTCAACACGGAGAAGAGCGTAAAGGAAAGAGCAGAATTGTGGTGACCCGAGTGTAGCAAAAGCTTGATAGACCGTGACAAAACACACTTTTAAAGATCTGGGCCCCAAGAGGAGACTGTCAGCAGACTGAGGACACAAAACCACGAAGCGAGAGAAGCAGACAGGACATGTCCATCTGGGAGCCACGTACAGCCGGCTGTCAGCAGCGTTTATCCCTCTGAGCGATTCTCCAGCAAATCTGCCCAGACATTCCAGTCCTCCAGAGCAGGAATTAGACTTTGCTGTTCCTACATATTGAGGGTCTTTTTCAACACACAGCTTCTTCACCTCCTACTGCTGGTTTTAACTACAATTTTACAGCACTGCTGAGATCTTCAGTGGGCCAGATTCCTCCTAATAAATCAGCCTGGCTGCTGTACCTACAGGAGGCCATCCTGGCACGCTGATGGGGCAGGAAGCGAGCGTAATTCAATCTGTTATCGCTGTGCTGTCGTGCCTTCCTCACATCCACTTTGTCTTGTGCTGCATCCCAGCAAGGCTGCAATTTATTACTCTGATCATACTGTGCTCTGGGTAACACCTGGGTTCCTGATAGGAGTCCTAAACCAGCACTGTAATTCAGTTCTCCACTAACATCAACTAAACGATGTCTCTTAATTAAAGCAGCGCAGACTTCGAAATAAGACAACAGTAGCTTGTATTTTGAGGCATTAAGAATGTCATAATTTCCCTCCTAAATTAAGTTTTTACCAGAAGGTATTTATGCTTGCACACTAAAAGGTTTCGTAAGTGTAACTATCATTACTCATTACTGTTCATACTAAGCCATGGATCATTGCTAGGGGCTGTGTGAGAACTTCTCAGATATGAACAATTCTGCCCTGGATCACCACAAGAAAAATTCCTTCACAATGTAAGGGAAGGGTTGGAAAACAGGCAGGAGCACAGAATTACACTTGGCTCCTCCATTGCTGATTGCGAGGCAGTCCCAAGGGAAGGAGGAGACCTCCTGTCTCCCTACAAAACAAACATCCTGTGGGCTTACAAACTCTGCTGGCATTTTTTCCACAAGGTTTGTAGAGCAAGGGAGTGCAGAACACATCTAGTAATCTTTTTTGGAGGCACAGCACACGTCACCTAAGCCTTCTCCTTTCCCTACATTCCCTCTACTCTTCCCCTGGAAGAAACAATAATAAATGGCAGAATAGCAATGCAGATTTAATACTTCCAAATGTTTCTAACTCTGAGCACAGATGAAGGAGCAGCTGCCTCTCTGTTTCAGTATTTTTCCTTAGTGGCCCTCACAGATTCCCAATGCCTGATGGAATACGGATTTAAATATAAAACCAAAGAACCTGTAAACCAGATCTTTCCAAAAAAGAAGGAAAAATTCATGTTTTATTTCAGACTCATCCCTCTAGTGAGATCAGGCTCAGCCTCTCCTGTTACCCACTGCAAAGCCCAGCCCACAGACCCTTCTGCAACAATGGCAACTGCTGGCTTTCCTGCTCTTGGCTGATATTTGGAAACTCCACCTTCTCAGAGCCAGCATGTGGATAAATACCACTTTTTAAACATGGTGTATTTATACACAAAGATGAAGTAGTGCAGAAACTGATCCAGCCCCACTCCCCTGAGCTGGGCCAGCCTCCCCAGCTGTGCTGCCCTATTTCCCCTCCCAGCGAGGCACCTTCCTCCTGCAGTGCTCCTTCCACATGGAATCTCCAGTGCTCCAAATACTGAAGACCAGGATTGCTGAATGTCAGCAGGAGAACAAGGGCACCCATGGCTCCTGCTGCATTGTCTAGGCTCAGACTCTCACAGTCAACTGCAGTGTTGAATCTTGTCTGAGTAGCCCTGGTGATGCAGCATCTCCCACTCCTCCAAGAGGTTATTCCATACTTTGGGGGGTTTTACTGTTGTTTTTTTGTTTTGTTGGTTTGTTTGTGGGTTGTTTTGTTGGTTTTTTCTTCAAGCTGACACTTCCACAGACCTGTAGATTCTATCTGAGCGCACTCACTGAGTTTATTCCATTTATAACCCCTTAGTGACATGGCAAACATCATCTTTCTTCAGCCAGGTGATCATAGCTGTAGATGGATAGAGTGGAACAGTGGGATGGCAGAAATTTGAACTTTACTCCCAAATCTGCCACCAAGTTCTGTCTGACCTTAGACAATAACCTCTGGGAGAGGAAGAGGGAAGAGTAACTAGATTCAAGTGAACTTCAATGACACATCAATATTTCTGACAATTTCACTTTTATAGCTTTTGGTTTTGTTTCCTTACTGAAGGAGCAGAAATAGGGAAGTCTGCCTGAATCTGTGCCCTGGGCAGGGAAAGAACCAAACAAGAATCATCAAGATTTACTGTTTTTTTCCCTTGTTTTACTAAGCAGCCCCACAGCCTGCTCAGGGAAGGACTGACTTATTTGTGGATGATCCGTTTTAGGTTTGAAAACAGTTACAACTTTTCCTGTGAAATGATAATCCTTTTCCTCACCACATCCCATGGGAAACTGTAGCAAGCACAATCAACCAGATTTTTTTAACAACCAGGGGACAAACAAGAACCCTGGAACAAGCACGAAACTAAGAAGCCACTACAAAGCCAGAAATGTGGATAACAGCAAGAACTCTACTGAGTGGTGGTAGATGAGAGGCCATGAGGTGAGGAGCAGAAAACAGCCAACAAAGAGAGGAAACAAACAGAAGGGAGGCAGCAAGTCCAGGTTAATGCATTTGCTCTCACTAACAGGGTGATCAAAGCCCTGCCTGCTGATCCCAGTGACACTGGGGCAGAGGAGTCGCTGTGCTGCCAATTTAGGTCTGGCTTAATACGTGCCCAAATGCATTACAAAAATCCCTCTCCAGGAACAGGGCAATGAGTACAGGCTGCTGTTCCTCCCCAGGCTTTAGCTGTAACAAGACACACTAAAAGAAAAAAGGGAAGAAAAAAAAAAAGAAGACCATCTGACAGCTGGCAGGACAGGAGTCTTTTCAGTTAGAAAACAAAAGGACTTTACTAGTGTCCTCAAAATGTGTTTTTTTAAAAAAAAAATTCACAGAGAACACTGGCAGGTTTTAAACAAGGCTTCTGCCTTTCAGTGGTAGAGCCAAGCCCAAAAAGGCAGCAAGACTATTTCAGCCCCTATTTGGGACATGGACACGTTCTGTTTTCCTGATCAGATTGGCAGCAGTGCTCATTGTGCCTCTTCCTTCTACTCTTTACCCTTTCTTGGTGTGAAGTGGGTGAGGAATTACTCACTTTGGCAAAGGCAGAAAGGAGAAAGCAGATGAGAGAAATTCAAATCTGTCATATTTTAAAAAAATATTTACTAGTGGGAATAGAAATAAGGGCAAGGAAAAGTCCAGCTCAAACATCAATATGAAAACTCAGTCATTGTTAGAAGCAGTTTGAACTTATTTTTTATGAAGTTAAAAGAAGATTTCAACTTTTTCAGGGAGCAGGACAGTCTGCCCTTGCACAGCAGCACACAGCCATGGGCCACAGCACCTGCCAGCCCTCCACACCACACACAGAGCATCTCCAAACAACCCTCCTTCCTGCAAACTAACAGAGCATAAAAGCCTTTCAGAAGGGACCACCATGAAAAGAAAACTACATTTCTGATTACTTGGTTAAAGCACACGTATGTGCCTTACACCAAATCCAGACTTGGCACAGTATTCTCAAAAAAAGTGTGCTTAAAAATACAACAAATAGACTTGATTTTCTTACATCCCATGCTATTCATCAACCAAGAAGTGAAATATTTCTGTTAACATATGAGAACAAAAATAATGAGTTAAGTAAAATTTAATCTATCTTCCTGGCTGCAACTGGTTTTCCAAGCACCTAATGGACCTTTCAGCCTTTAAGCAGTAATGCTTAAGGTTTCCTAATCTATTATAGTAAATTTCAGCTTTCCATACAACTAAAATAACAACAGCAGAGTTAAATCCTCCAGTGATATCACCATCATCTCATTAATTCTTTCAGAAGCTTCACAGAGGCTGAGGGATGTGCATGGAAATGCAGTGGCCATCACAGGCTGTTCACAGGGATCCAGGAGCAATGATCTGGAGTTTCTGACCCTTGACACAACCCTGCCCCCTTCTCATGATCTGCCACGCTTAAAATAACATATCCATATGTAAATACTTGTTACATTCTTAAGGGTAACACAAGCAAAAGGATTTCAGTTGTGCTCTTGGAATTCAGGAGTTTGGGACAAGCCACCACCATTACTTTTGGAGGAGTCCTCAACAGCAATTTCAACCTCACAGTAATGTTTATAAGAAAGCTGCCCAGAAATACATTCAGCTTTAGAAAGGAGTAACAGAAAATCCTGCTTTTTTAAAATTTCTTTTTCCTCAGATGAGCATCTCACCCTGTTCTCCAGGAGCTCCCCAATCAATTATGAGGGTTCTGGGCCATGTCCTGACTGCCACATTAAGGTTGCAGCTGCCACATTTGTACACCTTTAACATCCACTCTGACACTGGCTTTGGGTTTGCCCCATGCTGAGCTGAGAAGTGAGACTGAGCTAGCTTGAGAGATAGAGTAAAAGTTGTTTCAACATGCATTTCCCATTCCATCATAAAAAACAAATATGCAGCCAGAGTCTCAGGGAAGCAGAAGGTGGAAATACTACAATATTAATTGTGTCCAACGTTCTTAACTCATACTGCCTACACCGGCCAAGTCAAACTATGCTCTAATCCTATTATGAAATTGCATTGCAAATTGAGGAGGGGGTGGGGGGAGTGGTTGTAATGAACACAAAAGAGAAAACTTGCAAAAAGAGTCAGGGCAACACCCTTGTAACATCATCCTTCAGCATTCATTTCTGCAGAGGGAAATGAGGCCCCAGATGCTCTGCCTGTTCTCCCAGGGGTGTGTTGAAAGATCCAGCAGCACAGACAGGAGGCCCAGCACAGCTTGGGGCTCCTTCTCCACACACACCCTGAGCAATACCAGAGGCAGGGGACACAGACAGAGCTTTTGTATACTTAAAAGATCGCAGAATTCAGTCACATAAAAACATCAAAATTATTCATGCATCTGCCCACCATTTGGTTTCTGAAACTTTAAATAAGCAGAAAAAGTCCTCTGGAAACTTCTTTAATTTTAGAGAACAGAAAATTCCTCAGAATCACTGAATGTATCCAATAAATACAGGCTCTTGATCCAAAACTTCTTCAAGTGAGTTTGCCATGAGCAGCCATTTGTAAATTTTGAGATTCCTAGCCTATGAATTTCCGAGGGCCGTTTCTGCACTTAATATTTGAGAGTTGAGCAACAACGACTTGTGATAGGCCCCTGGAAATCAGCTGCTGCCTTTGGTGCCTCTGATTTGATGAGTTAGCACGGTCCTCCTGGCAGAAGGATTATTTTTACTGAAACAACCTCCAGCAACACAAAAGAAGTTGAAGGAGCCTGGACCTGTGGGAATGGCACAGCCCTGGGAGGGCAGCGAAGAGGCTGAACAGAGGGACCACAACGCTGTTCCACAGGCAGGGTGTGAAGCCACATCAGGCTGAAGATCTTGCTTGAGGTCACACCAAGCAAGATCTCAGCCCAAAATCCCCCCCACCCACCCACCGCGGTGCCTCTGCCGCCCAAGCTTTCCATCCAAACCAGTTGAGTCCATATGTTTAACATCTCACTGTCTACAAGTAACCACAGGTGTGACTCAAAAATCACTTTTTAAAAGCAAACATGCAAGAAAATTCAATAAAATTAATGCCTTTGTAAAGCACACTAAGAAAGGGGATAACCAAAATGGACCAAGGAGTAACTTATTAACGCATGCTGAAAATATTTTACTGATGGACTCATCTGAATTTTCTTCTTGAGTATGGAGACGGGTTTTTTCACGTCCAAAATAAGGAAGATTC
>VZUI01027879.1:0-38538 GCA_013401135.1 Cettia cetti
TTCTTTATCCCTTCCAGGACCCTGCAGGGGATATCTGCTGTCCATGGCAGCTGTTCCAGCAGCTGGGGCAGGTTCTTCATCCCTTCCAGGACCCTGCAGGGGTTAGGTATCTGCTGTTCAGGGGCCAGCCAGGCTCACTGCAGGGCTCAGACAATTCCATCACCCAGGGGAGGAGCCCAGCATTCCTGCCTGGATCAAAGCTGGGATCAGAGCAGCAGCACAGCCTGTGTGCACTGCATTCCCAGAGGAGCCTGGAGCCATCCCAGCACCACTGGAGCTTCAGAGGAAAACTGCACCCTGCTACAGCATCATCTCTGCTCCAGCAGAGCCACACCTGGCCCTGCAGGAGGGCTGGACTGGGCTGCTCCCACCACCCTGACCAACAGGGGCTCAGGCTGTGTTCTGACTCTGTCAGGGTTTTCTTTTTATTTGCTTTTTTTGTACTACTACGTATTTATTTTTAATTTTCCTAGTAAAGATCTGTTATTCCTATTCCCACGTCTTTGCCTGAGAGCCCCTTAATTTCAAAATTATAATAATTTGGAGGGAGAGGGTTCACATTCTCCATTCCAAGGGAGGCTCCTGCCTTCCTTAGCAGACACCTGTCTCTCCAAAGCAGGACACCCAAACCACTCTGTGCTTCCATAAATTTGCAGGTAAGGAATTGTTATTTTTTTTATAGGCTAGGGAGAGGAGTTGCAGATGGATGGAATAGGTGGAATCCCTCTTTAAAATGGAAAGGGAAGCGAGTCAGGCAAGCATGCAAAATAGGTTCTTAGAACATCTGTGCATCAAATATATTTATCCAAACTGCTACAGTCAATCTTTTCCAGCTGAGTGTTCAGCAGTTCAAATCTTTACAAAACCACAGCAACTGTTCCAGGAAACAAGGGAAATATTCTGTAGTCTAAGGGAAGGAAACTCCAAATCTTACAGGGAAAAACTCCCTCTCCAGGTAGCACAAACTCACCAATGGAACAAGGACATGAACTGAATTTTTTCAACACTTTAATGGCTTAATTGGAACTCCAGTATTTCTTACAACTCGTGATGATTTGATGTGTCTGTGGTTTTACATCCACACTCCCATCCCTGATAAATTTTGCTAATTATTGGCCTAAATGGGACTGACTGGCTTGGGGGATGGATGTGTTCAGTGTCACCAGAATAATGAAAAGCTGATAAGAATATCTGAGCTGCTCTGCCTGGCAACTTCAGCTAAATATAGAGGAGTGGGAACAGGATGGAAGCCTGCAAGGGACCAGATCCATGCTCAGCAGTTCCTGGAACTCCATAAACCCAGCCAGGTCTCCTGGACATTCCCATGGCATTGCAGCCATGCCAACGAACCTTAATTGACGCATCTCTAATTGTACCTAATTACTGACACTGAATTATTTAGTGTAGCAAGGGGGAGCATAAGCAGAAGTAATGGGATTAAATTAAGACAGGGAAAAATTAGGTTGAATATAAGGGAAAATTCGCTGGCAATGAGATTCATTAGGATGGCTCCCATGGGAAATGTTGGGCACTGCTTTGCTGCAGACACAGAAAATTAAGTTAAACCCATATTCAGGAAAATTACCTCGATAATTTGGTACGTCTTTTCTACTTTTAAATTATTGAACTCTTCAGGAACTCAAGTGCTGCACAAGTTTTTGCAGGCAGTTCAGGTGCCAGCCCATCCTAGTGGCTGATGTCTCTGAGGAGATGATTGCCCCCAAAGCGCTTCCAGGAGAGCAGACCCTGTACTTATTCTAAGCAAGTTGTACTTAAACTTTACTGCAAAGCCAGCAATGCTTAACCCGTGGTTAAGTAGTGCTTAAACGCTCCCCAGGGTGGCAGTGAGGAGGCAGACAGTTATTTTCCCACTCTGAGATTATAATTATCTCCTGCTCTCCCCGGTAGAAATGAGCGATGGCAGGACACGGGGAGATAGGAGAAGCCTTTCAGAGGAGGCATCCTCAGCACCTGCTCTTTCATCTGCTTTTATCATTTGACCCAGGAGAAGTTAACTGGAACAAGCTCCAGAAGGAGCTGTGAGCACAGTGAGACATGTGCAGAGCCAGCTTTTATCGTGACATGATTAATGATGTTTGGGAAGGCTGTGAGTGGCAGGGAAGAGAAGGAATCCAAACCAGGGGGTGAAGACTCATCCCTGCTGCTTACACTCTGTAAAGCCACCTCAAGGCAGGCAGGGAGCTGTGAACCTTTACAGGCTTATTCCCTATAAATCCTAAACATGATTCTCTTGGAATTGCCTGGAAACTTCAGTGTGATGACAGGGCTCAGAAGATGGAAAAAGCCCAACTGTGCGGCCACTGGAGCTTGCTGGGCCTATTTATCTTCATCTGTTTAGCAGCTGATGGGTTTGTTTGAGCCTTTCTGGTGTTTAAATTGTACACCAGCAGCCCCAGCAGAAATTGTGAGGGATTTTGGGGGGAGCTCAGCCAGGCCTCACTGGCAACAGGATCTCAGCCTCCTCCCAGATGGTCCCGGGCTGGAGATGAGATGATGCCCACTGCAGGAATTACCAACATCCCAAAAGAGCCTTCCCACCCCACAGCACACAGGACTCCAGGAATTACCAACATCCCAAAAGAGCCTTCCCACCCCAGAGCAAATGGGACTCCAGGAATTATCAACATCCCAGAAGAGCCTTCCCACCCCACAGCACACAGGACTCCAGGAATTATCAACATCCCAGAAGAGCCTTCCCACCCCACAGCACACAGGACTCCAGGCTGCTTCCAAAGTTCATGCAATCATGGGGACTGCACCCTGGAATTAAACTGTAATATCCTGCACAGCTGAAAGTAAAGGGAAACTGCCCCTGTTTGGAATAAAACAGGAAGGAACACACACTCAAACCCAAACAGAACAAACCTCCTTGGGTTTGTGTTCTGAAATGCTGGGAGAAGCTCAGATAAAAATAAGGAGTATATTTCCAGGTCTTAAGCACTCACATAGACACTGCTGTAGAATAAATACCATTATTCCCTGTTAATCTAAAGGTGTATCAGCAAACAAAAGCAATCTTAAACCCTTTTGCATTATTTTGCATCGCATAATCTTTACAAATATGAAAGAAAACATCTTAATTGTTAACACACTGCATGAGTTACCATTTCCTCCTCCTGAGTCACCGACTCCTGCCTCTCTGGAAGCTGAGATTCATCAAGGTGAGTCAGTTTCCCAGAGATACTCTGAATACCTCTTCATTTACAAAGACAGCCGAGATTTTTCAAGGTCCAGACTGTGCTCACAGACTTCAGCTGCTCCAACCCTTTGCTATCTTTTCTCAGAACTGCTCCTGATCAATTAGAAAGCTAATTTAAAGAGCCTTTTTTAAACCTTTATTGATGAACTTGAGCACATCTCTGTAATTTATAGCAGCACACTCTCCCAATTAATCCCCAGTAACTCATTTTTCAGCCCCCACCACCAACGTTGCAAAGTTCAGTGATCTATGACAGTTTCCAGAAGTTATTATCCATTTTACCTCAGCACTGAGGGCCATGTTACCCCTTAACCAGTAACACCATGTCCTGTGATTTAATTGCAGTTACGTGGGGTTGGATGCACTTCCAGAGATCTGCTCTCTCCACTGAATGACTCTGCCTTTCATCTCCTCTGCACACGGAGTTCTGAACTTCCATCCTCAAATTCCCCATGGGCTGCAGCAGGAAAGATGAGTGGAACATAAAAAGCTTCAAAGACAGCTACTTCAAACTCTGCAAACTTGCATCTCTCCCTTCCTCACCCGTTTTCTCTCACTCTTTCGGTGTAACTCTTGGTTAATGTTTTAAGTTCCAGCTCAAATATTTTTTTCTTTTTTCCCCACTTGTAGGGGAAACCAAGAGTTTTCTGACTCTGTAGTAGGTTTCCCTGTGGTCATGTGGGCAAAATCCAAGGAAAAAAATAGGTTAATAATAGGTTAATAACAGCACCTTACGTTGCCTGGCAGCTCTGGGTGGGCACTTTCCAAATGTCACTGGGTTCTTCAATCCCAGCACTGACCAGATCATACAGGAATGGTGAAATTCAACCCAACCCAGCTTCTTGCAGCTTTGATTTCTGATTTTGTTTCACATGGTGCTCTGGAGGCTGACAGAAGGTGAGGAATGGGATCTTATGGCAATGGTTTCCATTGCTGTGCAGGTCCCCTTTGGTGACACAGAAATCATTAGGAAGATTCTCACTGGATTCAAACTGCCAGAGGGCAGAGATGGATGGGATGTTGGGAAGGAATTCCTCCCTGTGAGGGTGGGGAGAGGCTGGGATGGGATAGAATTCCCAGAGCAGCTGTGGCTGCCCCTGGATCCCTGGCAATGTCCCAGGCCAGGCTGGACACTGGGGCTGGAGCAGCCTGGGACAGTGGCAGGTGTCCCTGCCATGGCAGGGGTGGCATGGAATGAGCTTCACACCCAAACCATTCCATGATTCTGTGACATTATGGTTGTGGTGATACTGAGAGCTTTCTCCAAGGGCTGCTCCATGGGTCTGTGGGAAATCTCAGGGGGAGATTCCCACTGGCACCAGTGAAACCAGACCCCACTGTTGTTCCTCAGCTCCACTAAAGTCTATTTAAACAGAGCCAATAAATTACATCTCTCCTGGTAACCTCTAAAAGAAACTCTGCATTCAGGTTTCAATTAACTCCATAATTAGAGTAACAACAATTTAAGAGTGCAAATCCTTATTTATTTGCCCAGCTGTTACCAGCAGCGCTCAAACACTGAGAGTTACAGATATCTTTTAACTTCATCTGGGTTTGTTTGAACAACATTCTGACTACACAGTAACAAAGCTGGCAAAGTGTGACATCATTCTGTGTCATACCTGCAGTGTGTGGGAGGGAGGCAAGGGAAATTTGAGGATCCAAAGCCCACAGACTCCACTGATGATGAGGGGATTTGTTCCTTCCATAACTCACAATGTCACAAAAGAACAATGTAATATTGTGCAGTTATTCTCAATAAACATTTACAATGAATTTAAAGATCCTGTTCCAAAATATAGATAATTATAGCTTGAAAGGAGGCAGCCAGGATTTGACAGGGTTAATTTCCCACAGCTGATTACTCAAATTGGCTTTACTTTTACTTTGTACACAATCACTCTCCCCTCCTTTCCATTTTCTCTTTCTCCCCTTCCTGCTGGAAATCAGGGAATGGACTGGGAGCCCTCAGAAGAACTGATGCACTTTTTAAACCCTTCACAATGTCAAAGCCTCTAAGGGCTGCACGAGGGGGTTGTGTGCTGTGTGACACCACTGGTGACATTCCCAGCGGCCCTACAGCCTGGTGGCATCTGAAGAATCCCTGATGCTCCCATTCCAGACCTGCCACATGAAGAGGGGTTTTTTTTGGTTTTTTTTTTTCAAGATCAGAAGAAAATCTGGGCTGTGCTGACCTTGTGCAGGATGTGGGTGCTGAGATGGAACCCCAGGAATGTATCTCTCATTTGAAGTTCAAACTGGAGTCAGCCATTATTAGCCCAGGAAAATTGCACCAGCAAAAGAGATGGGTGAGAAAAGATAAAAAGAGCTCTGCACAAAGTTACAGTTTTCAAATAAAAGAATGTGCTTAAGCACCATTTTCCTGCACACCAGTAAGCCCCTGCTTTGAAGGATCTGTTTAATTATCTCCTTTGTTTAAACCCTTGAGGGTGCCAATTGAAGAGCATTTTAGGGAAGAGCACTCCCAGAAAAATCAAAAACTTCTGGCAAAAAGTCAATTCCACTTGTATTTTTTAATATATGTCTCTCAAAAGTATAGTCACCGGGTTTTGGTTCCCATCAAAACATCCATCCTGGAGGGGAATGGAGTGGGGTGAAAACATGACCTCCAGGAGCATTATTGGGATTTCAGCTCTGTAAAGAGCACAGGGCAGGGCAGGAACCCTGACAGCAATTAAGGAATAATGAATCTACCAGAATAATGGATATTGATTAGGGACATTTATTTCTGATAAAACGAGGAGAGTCAGCAAAAGGCAGAGATGTTCAAACTAATTATAGTATGAGCTGAAACAAAGTCAAAGCAGTCACTTGGACTAAGCAAGCCTGGGACAAAAAGGAGCAGCACCCACAGCATCCACGGACACTCAGAGGAACTCCAGGGCACAGGGAAGCTCTGTTGATCCCGAATTTTGTCATGGCAAAGGTGGCTGCATCAGGCTCACAGACTCATCATGTCTTCCCTCCTTCACCACCAGGCTGAACCCACAAACTGGGGGACACTGAGCTCCTGTCCTTGAGCACTTGTGGTTTTTTTGGGTTTTTTTGGTTTTTTTTTTTTTAGGAAAAAAACCAACCCAGAAATTAAGGCTGGAATGTGCAGGGCAGCTTTGCTGTGGAGATTTTGGAAAAATAAGCTGAATCCCAGAGAGTAAAAGGGGTCACTGCAATGGGAGATTCCTCTGCCCCTGGCAGAAAAGGAGAACTGATGGATGGAAGTGGAAACTTCTGATCCTGAGCAGAGGGAGAGTGAGGGCACAGTGACCTGCCCTGCCCAAGTGTGCTGGGGAATGAAGGGATCCCCAACCAGGAGCAGAGAAAATGAAGGGAACGCTGTGGTTGTGCTCCCTAGGAGCCTTGTGTGACCTCGGGCTCTATCCCTTGCCCCAAATTATATTCACCCATCTAAGATCTAATCCTAAAATTACTATTCCTGAGTATTGGGTGGAATATTCCTTGCAACGTTTTCTGTTACTGTTTTTATAACCAGATAGGTTCTAAAACCTCTAAGCACAGGGTGCCCAGAGCAGCTGTGGCTGCCCCTGGATCCCTGGCAGTGCCCAAGGCCAGGCTGGACACTGGGGCTGGAGCAGCCTGGGACAGTGGGAGGGGTCCCTGCCATGCCAGGGGTGGAACTCGATGATCTTTAAGGTCCCTTCCAATCCAAACTATTCCATAATTCCATAATCCTATGAAAATCCCAAATAAAATATTCCAGAGATTGTTAGTCATATTTTTCCTGTTCTAGTCAGACTTATCAAATACATAAAATACTTCTTTTTATTACAAAAACCAATATTTTCCACACTAGCAAATTGTCTTATTTTACACACAGAAAGATATAAAGGCTGTAAGCCTGAAAGGATATTAACCTTATAGAAAAGAAAAATCATTATTACAGTGCATAGAAGAAGAATTTCTTGCATGTTCAATAATAATAATAGTAATAACAATAACACATGTTGAATTACATGAAGTACTGTAATATTTAATAGTATTTTTTTATTATTTTTATGTATTTAAATTCTCCATTTTAAAATTTTTCTGTGGTCCCAAGTAGAGTAATCAAAACACAGAGAAGCTTTTGAAAGGGAAAGCCCTCAAAGGGAGAACCTGGAGAGGGGAATGTCTGTCCTGGGTGATTTCCATCAGTAAACAAGCACCAGCTCATTTCATTTGTTCCTTGTAATTCCTCCAACCTCTCCTGTATTGGAGCCTCCAGGGGACAGAGATCTCCTCTCTCCTCCATGGCACAAGGCTCTGTTATCTTATTTCCAGTGAAATCTCACCAGAGAACCAATTTGAACAATTTCAGCGCAGAAACCCCCTGGGAAGGTGCCTGTGACACTCCAGTTTCTCAGCTGATGATGGAAAGTTTTTTATTTTCAAATTGCAACAGCTCCACAAGGCTTTGTCACAGGCTCTGAAATCAGAGCTGCTGGTGCTTGCCATGAACCACGTGGCCAGGCCTTGTAATTCCTTCCCTGCCATAGG
Organism: Cettia cetti; assembly: GCA_013401135.1. NCBI lineage: Eukaryota > Metazoa > Chordata > Aves > Passeriformes > Sylviidae > Cettia > Cettia cetti. Next base: position 7,736 of record VZUI01027879.1, read on the forward strand.
AAAGGAATGTTCAGGAAGCTCCAATTTATTCCCAAAAGGTTCTTTGTACGTGGGCAGGAACAATCTTCCACTTCAGAATTAATGCTTCTGATATCTTTGAAGTTCCAGCCTAATTCTCTACAGATCCTTTCCGAGGCGTTTTCTGGGATGTACTTGCTGGTGGTGAGAGCCCCCATGGGATAAAGAGACATTATGAGAAATATTAAAGGCACAGAAAAATAATAATGCTTTTAAGATGAAGTAAGTCGAACAAGGGAAAAAGAATGAGCCTGTTATCCTTGGAAAGAATCAAGATGCTTTTCCAAACATTTAATCCCCTGTACTTCCTTGAAAAAGATACCAAGGCTAAAACAAAGAATTGTGATTTTGACCCAAAAAGGAAAAAAAAAAAAAAAAAATTCCCCTATTTTGCTAGTAGGCACCTTGTGGCTTTCTGAGGTTAACAAGGACCCTGAAACAATTTAACTTCATTACAGTTCTGCATATTCATAAAGATATGCTGAGCAGATAACAGAGCAAATGATTTAATTGAAAAATCAGCCAGTGTGAATATTTTTTCCTGTGAATCATGGAAATGCGACAAGATCTGTTAATTAACATAATCTCATTTATTTGACATTATTCTTGTCACCTAATATAATCTTCCTACGAAGAGGGGAAAAATGGAAATTACCAAGGGAAAAAAAAAAAAAGCAAAGAGAAAAATATAAATGGGGAAAAGGAGAAAAGAGAGACTGCCCCTGGAAAATGGAAAAGGATGTAGGTTACATTCACCACTAATAGGGAAAAAAATGGAATGAGTAAGGAAAAAGAGATAAAGAAATGAGAAAATGAGGAGGAAAAACCCCCAGAACATTGAGAAAGTGCTCAGGACTGGTAAGAGTGAGGAAGGAGATGCAGAGAGGCTGTTTGGGATCAGATCTGGCCCCAGCAAGGAGAAATCCAGGAAAAAGAAGAGCTGCAGCCCTGCCTTCCTCTGCTCAGGCAGGAAATCCACATGGCTCTGCTCCAGGCTTCACTTTGGGGATTGAAAAGGATGGCAATGGAAATTTGGGGCATGGAAGAACCCAATCAATATTATTTATCTTTCTTTTTTTTAATCATTTATCATTTATTTATCATTTACCTTTGTTCTATTTGCCACCATTTTCCCCCTTCACTTCCAGGGAGCAAGGGACAGGGCAAGAGGAAATGGTCTCAAGTTTCCCCAGGAAAAGTTCAGGTTGGATATTTGGGAAAACTCCTTCACCAAGGGGTTGTCCACCTGAACTTGTGGTGCTGCCTAAATAACAAAAAAAGGAAACAATGCAATTTATCCAACGCTCAAGGCTGCAAACTCATTTAGCCCTCAATTAGTTCTGTTACTATGACCACAGATATTTAAATGGGAGATAAATTCTTATAAAGCCAGTTGTTAATAGACACTATTAAGTAAAAATTTTATCCATAATTGTAGATATTATTAAGTATGGGAACTGATAAAAAAAGAGAAGCCTAATTGGAAAATGGAGATTAATTTCATTGAAAGGAATGTGTTGATAGAACATGTCTTGTTTGGCTTCTCCAAATAACTGGACTTTAGGGCCAAGTTGTTTGGGATGAATGTCTTCCTCACAGGTCAGGAAAAGAAATCCCCTGGAATTCAGGAGGAATAGAGTTCTAGAAACCCCATTTTTAGTGCCACTGGAAGGAGAGAAGGATGGATGATGGATGGATGAAGATGTTTTCAAATTGTATGGGAAAATAAGTCTATAAAACTGAAGCTGAATTAAAGAAAACTAAAAAAAAAAAAGAAATAAAATCTCTGCATGACAGCAAGGCAAACAAACTCCTCTGAAAGTACTAAACAAACCTGAATTCCCTGATTTATTTTACAAATACTTGTTAGTACAACTGATCAGGATATATAATTTTTCATGGTTGTTTATTATGTTAAGATGTTCTTTTAAATCCACATAAGCAACGTGCAACAAACAAACTGTGAGAGCTTTATGGCTGCTCCCTGCAAAGCCCCATTTATCACCAAGACTGAAGGGAAATAGCTTGAAAAGTGATATCAGAATGAACAGGCAGGAGAAAAAAATAAAGAATTATTTCTTTATGTTGTTATTTTCCCAAGCAGTGAGGGAAAAAAAAAACCCCAATCAGGAAATGCTTACAATATTTGTTCTGTCATTGACAAAATCCTCATAAAAGCAAACAGTAACCCACAGGACAAACTGCAGAGCTTTTTATTTTGCAGTATTTTCACTCCACTGAAAGAGATGCTTGTAAATGTATGTTCTATTTTTACCAGATTAAAACTTAATTTCAATAAGGACTGCTTGGAAACTGCTTTCATAGTCCCAGTGTAAAGCCCTTTTACTTTCTTTATTTTATGACTACGACTCCACCATTCACCTTTTATATTCTCCCTGTGAGACCACCGCACATGAAATAGGATTAAAGAGTGAATTTTGGGAAATCTGTTGAAACAGAGCCTTCTCCAGCCTGGCCAAGAGAACATCTCAGTGCTGCATTTCATCATCCAAAGGGATGAGAGGGAGCTTTTATAGAGATGTAAAACCTTATTTTTAGCAAATTAGCAAAGTGTCCACTTTTCAGGTTCATTACTCACAACTGTGACAATGCATTGCTCAGTGCTGGTGGCTGCTTGATCTAGAAATAAAAATGAAGAATACAGGCACGTTAAAGCTCCTTATGCTCCTGATTATGGAATAGTGAGGCAGTGAAATCATTGAAGTCTCAGGAATGGCAACCTCCACCTGTGTGGGTCAGTTCAGGCTCCTCTCTGCAGTTTCCCAGCCCAGGCAGCCTCGACTGTGGGCAAGTGGAACTGATTTATACTCTTGGGAATCAGCTCCCCAATCCTAAAGCTTTTGCATCAGCCTGAATTACTGGAGTGAAATATATTCATGGGATTGATTGAAATATTCTGGTTAAATGCTCTCCTTTTATATACAGAAAACATTCCCACTGGAAGGCTTCTTTCTGCCAGTTTAATACTGGTGGAAAAAAGAAAAAAAAATGAGGTTGGAGGGGACCTTAAGGATCATCTGGTCCAAACTGCTGCAGCAAAAGCCTGGGGAAAAAAGTATTTTTTTATTTCATAAAAAAAGTTTCAACTGATAGTTCTGAGGTTTGATCAGTGGAGTCAAGCCTGCTTGAAGGCCTGCAGTGCCCTAGAGAAGGGAAGAATGGCAGAATGGATGTGCAGATAGGACAAAAAATGTAGGGAAAAACCAACACAGGATGTGCCAGTGGTTATAAACTTGCCTGTAAATAAACCAGGGCTGAGGTGGGTCCTGTAGATAAACCAGGGCTGAGGTGGGTAACAGAACTGTCAGGTTTGAAGCCCTGCCCACAGTTTGGCACAGCTTTTTTGTCCAGGTTTTATTTGGCAGAAGAGGAGGGGTTTTCTCGTTCTACCTTGTGATCTATTCTGCCCATTTTTTAAAATGAGTGTATTATCCTCCCATCACTGATTGCTGAGGGAGACTGGATGAAAACACAGAGTAAATAAATATTCACCATTGGAGCTATTTTAGGTGGATGAGCTACATCATGGCCAAACTGTCCTGACAGACACAGGGAGAACACTCCTGGCCTTCCTCTCCAACTGGATGTGCTCCCACAAAGGCTGATAAATTCCCCTGAAGGAATTCCCTGATAAAATTCCCCTGAAGGACCAAATTTAGCCCTTGGAGCATAATGAGGGTCTAGAATCCACACCCCATCCCATACTGGCTGCAGCATTTCTTTTTCCCCATTATAATTGATGGAGCTCTTGGATAAACATCCCCAGCTTTCTGTGCTGTGATGCCTGAGCAATAAGAAAGAGCTGCTGCTTCCATTTCATCTCTTTCCAGAGAGCTGATTTGGGGTTTTTTACATCCCACCTTGCCCATCCAAACACACTGCATTCACAGAGCCAAACCCACCACCTCTGCACCTGTGGAAAGCAAAGCAGGATAAAGGGAAAACAGGGACACAACCCCAAATTGCAGCAATTTGCCCTCCCTTTTCAGGGCTGGAGCTAAACACAGAAGGTGAATTTTGGAAATGGGCCAATTTTTCCTCTCACCCCAGCCTGTTGCTTCCTTGATGTGTGATCCAAGCTCGTGTTTTACTCGGATTTGTGCCTCACAGGGAAGGCAATTGCTCAGCTCACACAGGGACTTCAATTTATTTCTCCTTTTAGCAAGGGGATTTTCTTCTCCTCATGATTAGGGCCATGGGTCAGTGGTGGCCTTGGCAGGGCTGGGTTAATGGTTGGACTCCATGACCTCAGGGGTCTTTTCCAACCTAAATGATTCTGTAATTTCCCGCATCCAGCCACCAGGGATATGCCTGGTCAGAAAACCCTGGGTTACTGCTGCCCTGCACGGGCAGATGGAACGGTTTAATTTGTGTTTTCACAGGTGAGCTGTGGGGGAACAGCCCCAAAGGTGAGGATCTTGCACAGGAGGTGATGCTGGGCGCTGAAATCTGTCTGCAAATGTTTCTCTGTGAGGCAGAGAAATAATTCTGACTCGGGCAAGCTGCAGATGCATTTGTGATCAGAACCACACCGCTCATTTCTGCTGCCCACCACACCTTCAGCTAGACAGGAACAAAGGAAAGAACATTTCCCTAACTCCCCAAACCCTCAGCTCTGCCAGGTACACAACCTCACAAGCAAGTTAAATTGTTTCTGCAACATTATCACCACAAACCTCCTTCCTGGGGGTGTAGTGAAATCCCAATAATGTCCTGCCTGGGCCCAGGATTGCACTCCCCTGTCGATCATTACTCCTCAGAACATTCTTTAGCCAATTACTGGGGCTCATAATTGCATTTCTGCGTGATCCACTCGGATTCATTTGTCAAACACAATTTTGAGGCCCGCCGTGTTGAATGCTTTAGTAAATTCTAGATGCTTTCGTGCACTGCCTCGCCTTCTCCCACTAATTTAGGATTTAATTAAAAAAGGAGTCATCTTTGCTTGACATGATTTGTTCTTTACATACCCACGTAAGTGATACTATTTCAAAAATTAAATACAACTCTGAACCTTACAGAACCTCCACTGTTGTCTCTGAGGATTCACGACATCTCAGTCAACAGGATTTGCCTGGGGAGGAAAGAAAACTTTAGATCCTGAAAGGCTCACGATGTTGTGTCTATTTTTGGGCTTTCCTGCTGTATTTCTGTCACACAGCTCATATTTGAAGCCAAAGAGCAAAATGGTTATTATGACATAGTTTTTATACAGTTTAGATTTTTACTCTCTATGCCCCTGATATATACAGATCTATAGAGAGTGAGATCAGACTTCTTTTTTTTAAATCATGAGGGAATATCTGGTTTATTAAGAATGACAAGCCTGTGGTTTGTCTGAAAGTATCTGTAAATGGGATAATTATCAAGGTGAATTGGATCCACATGGTTATGTCTGTATAATATTTAATATTCCAGCACCAAACTTTAACACCTTCTTGCCATTTTTGTCCTGAAATGCAAGCGTTAGCAAACAATTTGTCACCCAAGAGATTCTTTACGCAGAGTTTCACCAACTTCTGTCAAAATAACTTGCAGTAAATACTTTAAAACCCACAAAATGAAAAAAATACATGTTATTTGTTAGAAGAGGAGAATCAATAGCATGCAGCAATGGAAGGCCTAGTAAATAATTTCCTGCACACCACTTCATATTTACTCATAATTATAATTCACAGGAGTGCATTCCTGCAATCAAGAGACAGGGGTGCACAGCATGAAAAAACATTTAGCACCGAGCAGACTGCATGAATAATTGCCTGTCAGAGTGGCTTATTAAAGGGAAACTACAATTTTACAAGACAATTCTTGTATCTGCTTGTCTAATCTAAAGACAGAGGGCTGTATAAATGCAGAGAGTTCAAGGAAGAAATATTTCTTGCTCGGCAGTCGAGCTAAAAGTTGAGTTTTTAAAGCATTGAAAGAACAATCAAAGTGTGACAGCTTTGAGAGGCACAAGCTCAGACCTCTCTAAATTGGAAAGTGAATCCTTTGTATTTAAGGTGGCAGTGCAGGCAGGGAGATGGAGGGGATGGAAGTGTGGCCATGGAAACCACACTCCCTCCTGTAAGCAGAGGTGACATCATCCATGGAATGTCCTTGGAAATGTCCCAGCAGATGGACCCAGAGGGTGAGAGCAATCCAAGAACCCTCCTGGAGCTGCTGCCTTCCCCAGCAACCACCAGCAGGGAACACTGGGATGACTGGAGCCTTGCAAAGTGACATTTTTCCCTTGGAATGCTTTGGCAGGTTTGGGAACCTCCGAGGAGCGCCTCGTGTCCCCTGTCCCCGCTGTGTGGAGGGCAGGGACAGCTCTCAGCATCCCCCAACGCTGTGGGAGGCAGGAAGCTCCAAATCCTGGAAGGAATCCTTCTGCTTTATTCACCCAATTCAGGAGTTTCACTTCTCCTTCTCTGACAGAATACAGAAGTTCTCAGACAACAGACAGAATTTACACAGAAATAAGTTTAAAACAGGATAGTGCCGCAGGGGAAGATTCAAAAATCAACTTAAAACCCCTCAACAACCCAAAGCAAACCCAACCTAAATGAACTCATGGCCTTTGGTGAAAATCCAGCTTCATGCAGCTACTTTGGCTTTTTAAAACCATCCTGGCATTCTTTTTTTAACGGCTTAGAGGTGATTGAGGTGCACACCTGGCAAGTGGAAGAAAATAATACTTCATTAATAAAGAGCACTGAGAAACAAAGGAAAAAGTGACATTATGAGCCTCAGGAAGAGCACCTGCAGCCCTGTGGAAAGCAGGAACATTTTGTCAGGCTTGCTTGAATGCTTGTGATTGAGAGGTCTAACACCTGAAACCTGCTCACTAAAGAGCTGGGCCAGAGCTAAATCCCACCAAAATCAATGTGAACCTTGCCATGGATTTCAGGGAGCTTGGACCAAGGCCAGGGGCCAGAGGACAAAGGCAGCAGCTTTAAAAATGCTGCACAAAAATATCTTGCCTTTTGTTCCACCAACCACTACTGAGACTTTAAAGCCACGTCGTGGTCCCTGCCTGGGTGCTGAGGCTGTCCCGGGTTTGAAAATGGTCATAATTTGAATTTTCCATCATTTTTTATTGTGTGAAATACACCCAGGTAATTTATGTTAATAACTCACAGTAAAAATCATCACATGGAAACATCCTGCAGTCACTGAAAGAAAGCTTTGCTCCTTTCCAAGTAATACACTTGATAAAGTTTCACTTGCAAAAAAAAAAAAAAAAAAAAAAACCTTAATAACTTTTTTAATAACAATCTGAGGGAACTTTCAGCTGAGGGTTCTCCCAGAGAACACTCAGACTCTAAGAATAGGGGGTTTGGGTTAGAAAAATTATTGCCAGAGTTGAACATTATAAAACTGACATAGTTTCCAGAAAAGGTTGTAAACAAATTTATTAGGACCTTTTCTTCCGAGAAATACATTAAAAACAATCAAAGTAAAAAAATTAAGTTGGCCACTGAGAAATGTGTCTAGACAAAGCTTCCATTATATGATTTAACAATCCCTGGCAAATGCTGCTTAAAGATAAAATTGGATTCCCGTCTAGAATATTAATACTTTTATTGCAGAAATATGTTTATTTTAGAGATAAAAGTACATATTCCTGGACAGTCAGATAATGAACATTGAAAATGGCCTGGAACATGGTTTATTTTATCAGTGTTTCTCTCTCTGTCAAACAAGTAAATCATTGTTTTTCAGGTGGAGGCTTCTGATGAAGAGGAAGATTTTCTCATTTTCAGACAAGAGCTTCTTGTATTTCCATTTCAACCACTGTCAACAGACATTGGTGAGTAGTTCCTGTGGCTGACACAAACAACTTTTGATTATAGAATCAGGAACAGCACTCACAACTTTCCATTTCCAAACAGCTCCACATAAATAGTTTGTAAGCTGAAGTTTGGGCAGAGCCAGAGCGAGCTCAGGAATACAGATATCAGCTTTATTATGTTTGACTCATCTCAGTGCAGGAGCCTGCTGGAAATAAAAATGTGACATTTTTCCAACATGACAGGAGAGAATTTTGAGATGTTTTCCTAAGCCAGACAAAAGGAAGGCGCTGAGCATTAGATCAGCTCCTGTCTTTTTTCCAAGGAGGAACGAGGCTCTGTTTCATGTTTGGCAGCCAACTCCAAACAGCTCCGTGCTCCACATGGAAAGCTGAGCCTTGTGCAAAGTGCAGCAAATACCTGTCTTCACTCTCCAGGAATCCTGGATCTTATGTGAGGGGAAGAAAAAATTCACCTGGTTTCATAGAAACATAGACTGGTTTGGGTGGGAAGAAGCTTAAAGCTCATCCAGTTCCATCTGCTACCATGGGCAGGGACACCTCCCACCATCCCAGGCTGCTCCAAGCCCTGTCCAACCTGCCCTTGGACACTGCCAGGGATCCAGGGGCAGCCCCAGCTGCTCTGGGCACCCTGTGCCAGGGCCTGCCCACCCTGCCAGAGAAGGATTTACAGAAGATCAAACAAGTGGCTGAGCTCCTGGCTTGCTCTTTGTCCCCAGGTGAAGATCACACCTCACTGAAGAGAAGCCAGTTTGAGCTACTTCATTCACTTGCGAGCTACAAGGTTAAACAAAATTATTTGGGATTTTCCAAAAGAAACTGGACCTGCCATGGCAAACCAGCTGGAAGGTGTGGAGCTGCCACTCCATCATCTCCCCTGAAAGAAGACTCCATCCAAAGGCAGAGGAGAGGAAAGGCTTTGTCCTACAGCACAGCTGATAAAGGTTTTTAAAAGACTCTTTAGGAAGCCAGTCCTGCTCAGTAGGGAAGCCTACCAGAGTTTGCAGTGAGAAATCCACTTAGAAACCCAGTTTTGGAGAGTAGCCAGGGAGAGATAATGGCACCACTTGCCCCCAGACCCTATCAGTGCTGCACAACTCCCCGAGCAGGGTTTGCCGACTGCTTTGGATCAATCTGTTGTCAAAAGCAATGTCAGCTTCTTGCACTACACGCAGCCTCCTGGGCATCCTCCCATCCCCTCTGAACTTGGTCTTCCAAGGGCTCAGATGGATAAAATTTGGGTGGAGAGTCAATGTGATGTTTTTGTTATTCCTTCAGAAATTAATGTTTTCTACGTGGAGGCCATTTTTGTGAATCCTACCCCGTTTTTTGTTCCCATAAACTCATTTTTCTCGTTGCTTCTAACACTCCATATTCCAGTAATCAGTTTTTCAAGCCCTCTAACAGGTGCTAGTACATCATGTTCCCTCTCTGTCATTTCTCATTGTCATCTCGTATCGTTCATCAAAGGATGAGAGGGAACATTGTCTGCAGGCCGAGGAAATCATCCAATCTAACCCTGCCCCAGCTAACGTGTCACTTTTGGCCTCAGGAAAATCACATCATCAGGAGGTGACACAAGTGGCCTGGCATTCTGAGTTTCTCAATTTCTGAAAGCCTGTCACATTTTAAAAAGCTGGCCTTAGTTCAGCTGCCTCCCCCTTGCAAATGGAGATCCTGAAAGCTCCCTGGATCACAAGAGAGAGTTAATATTTGTTCAGTGCTTTCAAAATGTTAAGTGCAACATGAGTGCTGAGCCTTATTACCAGAAATAATGGATATTTGCAACTCCAGCCTGCACTCTTCTGTGTAATCATTATTTGGCTTCTAATAAGTAACAGCTTTACCAGAATACAGTCCCAGAAAACATCTTTGAAAATGCTCTTAATTTTTACTGTGAGCTTGAACACAGATTTAAAACCACAGATCTGTTGGAGTTGATATAGTTAAACTTCACTGACTTTCTGGGAATGATTCATCCCTGACTTGTTACATCCAGCTCTTTGTTTCGCCAGTTACATTTGAAATTGTCAGAGACTTTTGTAAATTGAGTTCATAGTCTCATTTTGAGTGTAGATATCAAATATATGAAAAAAATGTACCAGTAAACACCAACAGAAAAAAACCCACAACCACAGAAACCCTTGTACTGTTGGTTATCCAGAGGTGCTGCAAAGAGGAACAGGTTGCCACAACAGTGAACTCTAAGTTGACTTGTATTTTAGATTAATTTGTACAACCCTGTCCCTTAACTGCTTTGGGCTTGACTGTAAAATTTCCAAGGATATCCCTGAGTCTGTTGCTGTTTATAAAAATTAAAGACCAGTTTGTGCAAGGAACTGCTAAAAAATTAACTTTTGTGTGCTTTTGGAGTTAATAACATAACACTCATGTGCCTGAGAGTATCTTCCTCCTGTTAGTCAGTACTTCAGCTGGGAATAAAAAGGTTTATTTAGATTTGGTGAAATTTCTGGCTTCAGAGAGATGGAGAAACCTGCAATTGCCAAGAGGATTTCAGCTGCCTCAGTCCTGCAGGAATGAACATCCTGGGAAGGGTGAGGGGTAAAAATAACCTTGTAGGTAAAGAGCTTGTGTGCCAATCTCCAAGACATCAAACAAAATGTCCTTAAGGTGATGCCTGAGATGGTTTTGACAAAAGATTTTCTCTTTATGTAAATGTTATTTATTCAGAGCACATGTTGATAGCACTGACCCACCATAAAATCTCTCTGCACTTTCTCCCTGAAGAATGTAAAACCTCACACTCTGGCATGGTCAGAAATCAGATTTCCCCTTTTTGTTGACATGAAGCTGCTCCCATTTATTGTGGCATTGTAAACCACTTTTTATTGCAGAGAACAGGATGAAATGCCAGGGAATAAATAAATGAAGGTGTATTTATAATAATCCCATCCTTCCAAAAACACATCACCTGTGAATTTGTACAGAGTACCTGGGAGATGCTCACACATTTGCACCTAGATATCCAACCCCTCTGAAGACTCCTTGCTCGTTCTATCACTTTCAGCAACACAGTCTGAAGGAACATAATTTAGGAAACAATCCCCTTCATTATGTACAGCCCCATTTTTTAGGCTAAAACATAAACAGTTTAATAAAATAATATTACTTAATAAATTAGTATCTTCAGCTCCTTTCTGGACTTCTCTCTGAAAGAAATAATTAATCGCCCTCTAAATCCCTAATAGCCTCATAATCTCTGAATATAAAAATTCAAATGCAAGAAGGCAGAAACTGCTGATGGAGCCAGGAGGATGGAAGAGAAATATTCTTTTTAACCCTTCTCAAAGATCCTAAACCAGTGGTATGACTGCAATGCACATCTCAGGAGCTAAATAAATTCAAATGTTGCCCTTGAATACTTCTGATGTTGGGCATCCCAAATGTCATCCTGCTAGAAGAAAAGCTGAAGAACACACCCAGAGATAATCAAAATGCTTCTATGAAAGTGAGAGGAAGAGGAAAGATTACTGGGCACCCTTCAAACACAGGGGCAAAGCCTGGAAAAGCACAGAACTTCCCTCCAGCTTTTGACAAACTGTGCAGGTCTGTAAATGCCACACCTTGGCTGACAGGAGCCAACAGGAATGTCAAAGGAAATGCAGTTTTGGCTTCTTAATTCTCCCTGAAAGAGGTCCCCTTTCACCTGCAAGAGACCCCCAAGTTAATCAGACATGTAGCAGCTACCTGCAAAGCCAAGGCTGAAATAATTTTTTGTAACACAAACTCTAATTTTATTTCCATTCTGATTCATTGCAATACATTGCAAACCAGAGCATTTATTAAAAGCCTCTTCCCACCAGGTGTAAAAACCTCTTATTTTGTTACACCCAAACATGGAAGATGCAGCCAGTCACAGACACAGAGGTCATTCACCCCTCATGGAAATTACAGCAAAAAGAGATGATCAGCAGTTGGAATGGGAGCCATAACATTTCCAACAGAATATCTTTAGTGCAAACAGAAAAGCCAAAAAGTGATTACATCATTTTTTTTGTAAGTCCACCCATCTCCTCCTGGGAGGAATATTTCCAAGAAGAATCCACACTGTGGGTGTACAAGAACTACTTATGTGGTTTTCTTTCTGAAAATGCTGAATTTACCTACCAGGCCTGTCAATGAAAAGGATTTACAACAAAAACTTGTGATATTTAACTGAGATGGAACAAACATTCCCCTGGTGTAGTCATCTGCAATAACCATGAAACAAATCTTGATTATATCTGTACATTTATGGAATATCTCTTTTTTATTGTAAATCTGTCTGAAGCAGGGCAGCAGCTCTGTTTCCATTCCTCCTTTAGAAAAGATGCTGTGACAAGAATTTCAAACATCATTCATGGCCAAACACTGCATTTGGATTTCTTGGAGCTAAGAAATGAAAAGGAATGTTCCTTTGCTCCAAGAGAAGTGTCTCCAGTTCTGTGTGATGCATTAAAGAAATCAGATGAGAACCCCAAGAGCTGACATAAGGATGTGATAAAACTTTCAGGTTTTATGGAAAGAAGCATTTTTCAGTTTCCTCTTAATAAATGAAAACCACACATGCACAGGATGAAGAAATATATTATGCCTAAGCATGTAAAAAATGTCAGCTTGAACATTTTACAGTTTAATGAAAAATGTTTTTTTCAGGACAGTTTATATTACGTTTGCTGGAGAAAAAATAAAAATCTTTTATTTTCTCCATGTCACAGTCCAAAAATTACCATTTTTCCTAGCTGCAAAACCCCAGCTTTGGGATATTTTTGCATTGTGAATTAGAAGCATTTTTTACTGGCTATCAAAATTTTAATAGCATTAGCTCCACTTGTAACACGTTTTCATTAAAATGAGAATGTGGAAAGCAGTAAAATGAATATAGACCCTCATCAGTAGCAGTGAGGCTTTATGGTGGGCACGGGATCAGCTGTGTTATATTTGTTACAGATCATGATCAGACAACAGGACAAATCTCTTTTTCACTGGCATCAACATAAATAGTGCTATTGAATGGATTGAACATGTAGAAGTTATAAGTAATTCTTTAACTTTATTTTATTGAACCTGGTGCTTCCTGCCTTAGGCTTGTACTTGAGCTTTGGTGTCCATATAATTCCCATTTAGTGCAGATATAGAGGTAAGCTGGGACTAAGCAGTGCCAATTTTGGGGAGAATTTAATTTAACTCTTGGTTAACACCTGAAGGAAACTTGGCAGCAGCACATTTCTCACCAAGGGAAACACAAGTGCTCCCTTGGCCTCCCTCAAAACAGAACCAAACACGTTTCAGCTTTGAACTTTGAGGCCCAGAAAGGACAGACTGCAGCAATAACTCATTCATTAACTAATTACAGGTTTAAATTAACATCAGCGTCCTGCTTTGTGTCCCCTGCTCACACCCCAGACCTGCAAAGCCACCACGGTTCCACGGAAGTGATTCCTGGTTATCAGTGAAGTAAATGAAAAGTCAATCAGCTCCAGATTTACAGATTGTTCCAGTAATAACCTCCAAAGCCCCTGAAGCACCTGAGGCCTGAGCAGCTCTGGCAGTTTTGCTGCATATATTTAAAAATAACGCCCCAGTTGTATAAAAGGGTGTAACATTCACAGCTGGAAATAAATATTATTACTTTTCACTTTCCCTGGTGTGGAAAACCAAAGGTGACTACAAGCACAGAGTGAGCACATCCAGTATTTCAGTCAATTCACTTTGATTTCCCTCATGAAAATAAAGGTGTGAAATCAAAGAGCTCCCTTGTAAGTTGTCTTTGGGAAGGCTGTAAATCATTGATCCATTAGGGCAGGATAATGAGGACAGGCCATGGCTTTGAAAACCTTTTGATGTCCTCACTCCTGGACAGAGTGAACAAAGGTGCAGGAGCTGGCTCCATCACAATCCCTTGGGATTCTGCAGGACAGCTACAATAAAATCTAGATTAGTTTGAACATGTTGGGGCTGTCCTGGGAAACTAATCCCAAGGGTGGGAGAAGGGAAGGTCCATGGAAAGCGGAGCAGACTCATTCAGGGGTCTGAGTATTTTATCTCAAAACCTGACAGCTGTTGCAGAAATTGGTCCTTTGCCATCCATACAACACAAGAAAATAAGGAGAAAAAGGATTCAACCCTGGATCTATTTTAATCCTTAAATTTGTGCTACAGGGCTTCCCCTTTGGCAGAGGACTAATCCTAACAAATGACAGCCAGTCAGTCATTTCATTTCTTTATTCCTTTCAAGTGTTATCCCTCTGCTGTTTCTTGACTTTTACACACTTTATTTTCTGTTTCCTAAAGACTTTTGTTTTTTTTTTTTTAATCAGGGTCCTGGATGCCTCCAAGACTACAGAGATCAGGAACAGGAAGCTAATTTCCCTTGCTCATTCTTATGCAATCATTTATTCCACACTTAATTAGTCAGAAGATGCTAGATTTGGACAAGATTTTGGACTTAGGTCTGGAAATCAGAAGGTTTGTGATCTTTAAGCTCCAGTGTCCAACCGGGCCCCTGGCCAGGGATCCAGGGACAGCCACAGCTGCTCTGGGCACCCTGTGCCAGGGTCTCCCCACCCTCCCAGGGAAAACTTTATCCCTAATATCCCCTCTGGCAGTGGGAAGCCATTCCCTGTGTCCTGTGCCTCCAGCCCTTGTCCCCAGCCCCTCTGCAGCTCTCCTGGAGCCCCTTTAGGCTCTGGAAGGAGCTCTGAGCTCTTCCCCGATCCTTCTCTTCTCCAGGTGAGCAGCCCCAGCTCTCCCAGCCTGGCTCCAGCCCTTGGGGAGCATCCATGGCCTGCTCTGGACCTGCTCCAGCAGCTCCACGTCCTTCCCATGCTGGATGGCAGGGCCCGGCAGGTGGGGCATCACCTGAGCAGGGCAGAAAGACAGAATTCCCCTCTTTCCTACTGCCTTGGTGTGGGGTCAGCCCAGGACTCGAGGTTCTTTTCCTACATGGCCGGGGTATGTCCAGCTCTGACCGCCAGACCCCCGAGCGCTTCTCCCAGGGCTGCTCCATCCGCTCATCCCCAGCCCGGATCGGTACCGGGGCTTTTCCCGATCCAGCTACATCACCCGCACTTGGCCTTGTTTAACCCCGTAATATCCTCATGGCCCCACTTCTCCTGCTTGTCCAGCTCCCGCATGGCAACCTCCAAACGCGCACCTCGCCCCAACTATTAAACATTCGCAAAAACCACTTTTGTTTTAAAGCCGCATCTCCGGGGAGGACGCCGCCAGAAACTTCCCGGCAGAGCACAACCGGGTACACCTGGGACTCAACCGGGGAGAGGCGGGGAAGCCCTGGGGACACGGCCGGGTGCACCTGGGACACAAAGGGGACAGGAGGAGAGGAACCTGCAATAAAAGCGGGCAGAGGGAAGGCGCAGCCTTTGTGCGGAGCCCTTCCCGGGGCCGGCAGCCGGCCGGGCGCGGAGGGGACGCTGAGGGGCGGCGGGCCGGGCTGGCTCCGCCCGCACCACATGACTCCGTGCTCGGGAGAAACTTTTCCCGTCCCGCGGTCGGAAAATGGCGGCGTAGGGAGCGGGGCTCTGGCATCCCGGCGGCTCCCGGCGCCATGACCCGCTGGGTGCCCACCAAAAGGGAGGAGAAGTACGGCGTAGGTGAGGACGCGCCCGCCCCGCTCCCGCCTGTTGCGCACAGGGGCACTCCCCGGCCGCGGCCTCCCCGTCCCTGCCCGGCTCCCCGCTCCGCTCCGCGGCCGGGATGGAGCGCGGCGTTCCCGGTTTCCCCCGAGTCCCCTCCGGTTCCTGCCTCCCCCGCCCGGCTCCTCCTGGCTCCCGGGAAGTTGAGGAGTTGTCCGGGAGCACCGCTGGGAGAAGTTGCCTTTCTCCCTGGGCTCGGCTGTCGCTCCCCGAGCGCTGCGCGGAGTGAAGAAGCTCCGGAGTTGTTTCCACCTCGGGTTCTTTCTGCCGGCGCTGGCGGCGGAGCGGGATGCGCTGCCAAGCCGGCTCCTTTGGGAGCCCTGCCCGTGCCCCGTGTGCTGTCCCTCCGTGGGAGGTGTAGGGAGCCAGGCTCTCGGTTCAGCGGGGAGTGTGATGCACATACAGATGAGGGCTTTCCCTGGGATCCATTTCCTACTCCGCTCCTTCCGTCCCTCTGGAACAGAGGGGGATTGTTCCCCGCTGGTGGCTCAGACATCCCCGCTGGGACCAAAGGGGACCGAACCCCGGGGAGGTTTGGGCAGGGCAGTGCCGAGAGGCCCGTCAGGAGTTTAAAGATGTTGCGTTTGCAGCACAAGGTTTTATTTCGGGATTGCGGCGCAGGAAGCTTTATTGGCATGAATGAGCGTTTGTCTGGGGGAAGGAAATAATAAATCCGACTATTCAAATTGGAAACATGAAGTTCAATGCCCACCACAGTTCTTGGGCTGGATTGATTGTGAAGATCAACTTTTCATAGAAACCCACAGCAAAGCCTCCTAAACAAAGCAAGCAGGAAGAAGGGAGTTTTTGGCGCTGAGTAAAACCTAAACGAATTGTAGAAATTAACTTTAAACTCTGTGTGCACGTGCCTAGAAAACCTCAGCATGACTTTTAAAAGTTGTTAGAAAATCCCAGGTACAGCGTTGTGAGACCTGTGGGTAGTTGCAGCGCTGAGGATGCAGGACGAACGTGGGGAAGCAGCAATGCCACTGATGGCAGTCGCTCGTTGAGTTTCCAAATTATCTGCCTGCTGCTGTGGGATGGGTGTTTTGGAATGACTGAATTGTCACGTAGTAGAAGCTGGTGTTACAACCCGGTGACATTGGAAAGCAAGTTCCTCTTTTGCAGAACTGTCTCTGCTTCTGTGGAGGGGCTGACTGCCCGGGCCGGCTTTCCAGGAATGTTTTGAAATTGATTTGAAAATGACATGAGAGAAAAGAAAAATGTGTGAAATAGACGGATTGTTTTATAACATCGGTTAAGTGTATCCGCATCTCCAGTGTGGGGGATTGCATGTCTAGTAAGAAAACTTTAAATGTTATTTAAGAATAAAAACCCTCCCAGTTTGAAAAAGCACAAGGTGATGTGCTTAATTATTTTTTTTTGTCTGCTGCTCTGCAGAGAAGTTTGTAATGGTTTTATAACAGGTTTGTGTTTTCTTTTTCCTGCAAGGAGGCTGAGATCCCCACCCAACTGGGGGATTTCCCTGCGAGTGACAGAGATGGGAGGGTTGAAAGTGGCTGAAGTGTCACAAGGAGATAAATCAGATTTAGAGCTGATAGAACATTAGATTCACTGGCCTGTGCCATTCTGTTAAAGGCTGCTTTGGGAGGGATAGCTTCTTTTTGGTTTCCCTTAAAGAAAATGAATATTCAGTTTGGTTCTATGTGTTTTATGGTTCTTTATGTTGTTAAGAAAGGGCACTGTGAATCCTCTGATATTTTATTTTTTTTGCTGCTTTTGAAAGGTGGAGGTTGTGTAGTCCCAAACAGAATTGGGGACAGCACTGCTAACCTGAAAACTCAGATCTGAGAATATTTTTCTTCTTATTTGCCCTGACCAGTCCTCGGGGCTGACTGATGTTGACTCAGCATTGTCTGACAGGGAGAAAATCCCTACTAGGAATGCTAATGGGACTTAGTGAAACATAATGTACCATGCTTTGTGTGTCTCATCAAGCCATGCAAATATCTCCAAAAGGATGGTGCCAGGCTCATTCCAGCGGCCCTCAGTGTCAGGATGAGGAGCAATGGCCATGAACTAAGCCAGGAGAAGTTCCACCTCCACATGAGGAAGAACTTCTTTCCATGAAGGGTGGCAGAGCCTTGGAACAGCTGCCCAGAGTGGGTGTGGAGTCTCCCCCTCTGGAGACATCCCAACCCACCTGAACATGTTCCTGTGTCACCTGCTCCAGGTGACAGCTGCATGATATCCAGAGGTGCCTTCCAACCCTAAAAATTCTGGGATTCTGTGTGCAGGCTTCCCCAAAGCAGAAATATCAGGAAGGTGTGTTGTTGAGGTTATGTTTGTTATGCCACAGCGGTGGGAGCTCAGAAATGTACATATGTCTATATATAGAGAGATGGGGATATATAAAATACACACATGTGCTTATATAATGCATTTATATCCCTTTTCCCCCCTCCTCTGGCATATCCTTGTGCACAGCAGAGTTTTCTTAACATCTCAAGGCCCGAAGATTTGCTGGCTGTGATGCAGCTGGAACAAATTATGCCAAGAAGCCTGTAGTGACAGCTGGTAGGACACAGGTGTGTTAAGGAGCACTCCCCCCACGGCACAGTGGGATTTGGGGATGCTGCTGGATGCCCTGCACTGGAGTAAAGTGAATTTGCTGCCCCAGCCTGTGTGCAGAGGCATTATCTCAGCAGGCAGTTGAGAGAGTGACTCAGCTCCGCTTCCTGAGAGAGTTCAGGGCTCTGCCTGCGGGAGGCTGCAGGAGGAATGGGTGTGGATCTAATGGGATAACACGGATATTAGATTAACATATGGGGAGCCACGTGAAGCAGGGGAATGGAATGATCAGCTTTGCTGGAGAAGCTTTTCCCTGCTGCCGGTGCTGCAGATCCTTGTCCTTCATCTCAATCCTGCCTTTCATCCCTCGCCCTGAGCCCGTGGGGAGCAGTGTGGTTGTGTGGTGGGGACCACGTGGGTGTGTGGCTTCCTCCACGGGGACATCAGGGGTTTCCAGAGAGTCCCCAGAGCTGTTTGTGTCCCCTCAGTGTCACAAAGTGGCCGTGGAGTGTGGCTGCTCCATCTTGCATTCCCTGCTCTTAGTGTCAGGTCTTTGTAATTTTGGTTGTTTTCCTTCTGCTGGGGAAAAGGGATGTAAAGAGTGGCTTTGGGAAGTCTGGGGGCCTGACCAGCACCTCTGAGATAGTGCACAGTGGCTCTGGTAGCTTCCAAATCCAGATTTCTGCTGTTCTTTGTCCCTTTTCCTTTCTGGTGACAGCTCCAGTGAGAGGTAGAACCGGTGTTACTGTGTTTAAAATGCCTCTGTGTCCAAAGGTTTGTGTTCACATGGAGTAATTAGACCACTACTGTGGTAGTTTAATCCTTTTTTTTTTTTAATTGAATAAATGATGAACTAGAAAACTAGTGCCATGTGCCCTTGGATGGTGAGATGTAAGAGAACTTCCCAGTTACAGAGCTTGAGTCCCCATCCCTGAAGCTGTCCAAGGAAAGGACTGGATGTGGCACTCAGTGCTCTGGGCTGGCTGACAGGAATTGGATTTGGACTTGATGGTCTTGTTGGGTCATTTCCAGATTCAGTGAATTCCAGTATTTTTGTTTGTTCCTGGTGAGTTTTTGTTGTGTGTCACGACTTGGTAAATAATAACAAGCCTAATTTAGATGGGGGCGTTGGCCACACTTCATGGCCTGGGTGTTTTAATGCCTCTGACTAAATTGGGACAACTTTTCCAAAGGGGTTTATGGAACTTTCAAACCAGGTACATAGAAATATGTATTTTATTATTAGGGGATGGCTTTAAGGATTTGGTGGACTAAGAGGTGATACAATGATCTTGATTTAAAAGTTCTGCAGCTGAGTTCTGCTCTTTGAACAGGGAGATAAGAATTTCTCAAAAGGCAAGTTGGTGAAAGCACAGGAAATCCTACAGCCAAACACTGCTGCTTCGGGGGGGGCTGTGGTGCTTTAGGACAGATTTAAGGCTTTTGTGGAGCCCAGGAGTTACAGTCCAGGCTGTGGGGAGCTGTGGTGGCTGGTGGTGACTCTTGTTTAAGTGATGTTCTTGTGCATATTTGCGCCTTAGAGCAGGGAAGGAAACACTTTAAGGAGATTGAAAAAGATTCACCTTAGGAATGCATCTTAGTGATTTTAGTGCTGCTGTGCTGTGAGGTTTGGAGCTGCCTGGCAGGACAGGACAGGTGGCTGCTGTTAGTGACAGCAGGGCTGTGCTGTGACACATCCCAAAGCCATGGAGTAAGAGTGGAAGGGTAAAATGTCCATGGAAAATCTGCTGCTGCATTGGTCAGTGTATTGGAGCAAGCACAAGCAGGTTCAATTTCCTAGAGCAAACATCCCATGGATGCCCAGGTTAGGGTTTTATTTGTTGTATCCCTCTGCTGTGAGGAAAGGCTGAGAAAATTGGGATTGTTCAGCCTGCAGAAGCTTTGGGGTGACCTCGTTGTGGACTTACAGTGCCTGAAGGAACAAGAAAAATGGAGGGAGACTCTGTACAAGGGATGGAGGGACAGGACAAGGGGAGATGGCTTTAAAATAATGGAGAATAGATTTAGATGGGATTTTGAGAAGGAATTGTTCCCTGGGAGAGTGGGGAGGCCCTGGCACAGGGTGGGCAGGCCCTGGCACAGGGTGCCCAGAGCAGCTGTGGCTGCCCCTGGATCCCTGGCAGTGCCCAAGGCCAGGCTGGACACTGGGGCTGGAGCAGCCTGGGACAGGGGAGGTGTTCCTGCCATGGCAGGAGTGGCACTGGATGATCTTTATTATCCCTTCCAACCCAAACCATTCCATGGCTCTGTTTTACAACACCCTTTAATTCTGCTTGCTGAGGGGATGCATTTCTGTGCTGCCCCATCCCTGGCATCTCCTGAAGCAGGGGAGAGGGGCTGGCAGGTGTTCCCCACCTCTTCCTGGCAGGAGTGACCCGAGTTCCACTGCAGGCATGTGCTCGGTTCCTCCCAGTTTACTCAGCAGCCGCTATTGTTCTCTGTCAATAAACACTTGCTGCAAACAACAGATTGGAGAGGGATAATGATACCAGATAAGTGGAAGGGACTGAGACTCCTGTTTGTTTTCATCCAGGCCAGCAACAACATTATAAGCTGGGATTGTTCTGAGAAATTATACCTGATGGGAGTTTCCAGGAATTTTTTTTTTTTTTTCCTTTCATGGAGCACAAACTGACTTCAGTAGGTAGCCAGCTGCCTATGGCCATAATACAAAGCTTTTATTTAACTTTACAAAGGAAGTTTTCAGTCAGTTTAGGGAATTTCCAACTGGTAATTTTTGCCTTTATCGTAGAAAATAAAAGAGGAGGTAGAAAAGGTTTTACACTTTACACGGTACACAAGTACAGCAGTGAGAGTAGTCAGGGGGCTGATTGAGGGTGTTTGATTTGGTATTTCCATCCCTGGCAGTGTCTAAGGCCAGGTTTGATGGGGTTGGAGCACTCTGGGATAGTGGAAGGTGTCCCTGCCCATGGCAGAGGGTGGAAATGGATGAGCTTTAAGGTCCCTGCAACCCAAACCATTCTGGGATTCTCTGATTTCCAGTAGCACCTTGGTGGGTTTTGTAATTATCCCTTTATCTGTTCTCTTGGAAATGCCTGACTTAGGTGCACTCAAACAATGTGAATTTTGGGCTGTTTGCCACACTTGGCACAGATTTCTTTGTGTTCCAAAGGCATTTTCCTTTCTGTAAAGGCAAAGGTTTCAGGGAAGGGGAAAAAAAAACCAGAGGCAACTTAAAGTCAAACCTCCAGGAATCCCCTGTGCCAGCTTGCAGCTACAGGAATAAGGGTTGGGATCATTTTTCCTTTCAGTATTGGTGTTTCTGGAGTTCATGTCGAGCACGTGGAGGATCCTTTGCTTTGTCTAATCTTTCAGTGTGGTCCTGCAGGACTGAAATCCAACACCTCTTGTTAAACACCTGTGGAAGTGTCCAGCTGTAGATAAATAGCTGGGGCTGACTGCTGCTAAGAAATGGAAGCTCCAACAAGGAACTGCCTCTAATCCACTTTTGAAGTATTTATTCCATCAAAGGTGTCGTTTTTGCCTCTCCTCTTTGACTTCCTGCAAGTCCAAATTCCTCAAAATACTCAGTGGAGCTGCTCCTTCTTGTGGGTCTTCTTTGGCAGAGTGGTGGACCACTAACAAGTCAGATTTTTTTTATTTTTTAAATTAAACTTTAAAGCATTTTAATTCTGTTTTCTAGCCTGTGGTGGCCCCCAAGGCTGTTCTGACAATAGTCATTTTCTGAATAAGGCTTTAATGAATTCCTTGATGAGTTATTGAATACTTTCCTCCTTTGGCTTGGGGGGGAGGGGAAATTGAAATCATGCCCTGTCTAAACCAAAAAAAAAAATTTCAATAAAAGATAATTCTTGTAATTCTGAAACTTTCTCTCCCTTTTCAGACTGTAGTTGTGCAAACATTTATATATTTATAGATTATCTGCCCATGTTTATGTAATTTGTGCATTAAATCTGATTTCTGATGTAAAGATTTGTAACACAAGAAGCAGCAGTTGCTGCATTTCAGTTTCATCAGCAGAAATATGAAATATCTCTGGAAATATTTTTCTGCTCCATATAGCTTTGTAACTAAACTGAAATAATTGCATTGAGAAAACTATTATGTGTAATCATGTACCATCTATGTAACAAAACAAACAGATGGATGAGGAACTGAAGCAACCATTGGCTGCCATACATGAATTTGGGGGTTTTGGTATGATATTTTTTAGCACTGCTGCCTTATTTCGAGTGCTGCCTTTATTATTTCAGCACAACCCTTTTTAGAACGTGTTTGCAGACAGTTTTGGTGGCTGATTTTGCCTGAGGGTATTGGAGTAGCAAAATGTCTTTGTGTTCCCCAGTAGAAAATACCAACAAGTGAGTGGAACAGGATTTGCTGTGTAATTTCTGAACGGGAATGGCAGCAAAATTGTACATAATCAATGTTTGTGCTTGTAGGCACTTGGGTTTTTGAGGCACTCTGTACATCCCTGCTCTTGTAGTAGCTGTGCCAGTTTTGTGGATGTGCTGCACCATTTATTGAATATTGAGGTGGAAAACCTGCTGGAGCAGCTGCCTGGCTGAGCAGGTGTGGGGGTTTTGGGAAGATCTTGTTATCCCTGGAGTCCGATGTGGGGAGGGCATCAGAAATTATCTTCCTTGAGGAGGAACCTGACCTGGAGAGTTCCTGGCTGGTTCTGGCAGAGCTTTTGGAAAATTTGGTGGTGCAGGGTGAGCCCTTGGAGAGAGCACAGAGCCTCTGAAGTACCTGAGAGCCTCTTCAGGCACGCAGATGCCTTCTGGAAGTGCAGCCTTAGGTGTTTGTGTTTGCTGTGCCTTCCTTCTCCTGCTTATCCAAACAAAGCACGGAAGTGCCGGCGTCACTGGGCTCGGGGCTGGATGGAATAAAACAACATCTGTGGAGGGAATGGGGCCCAAGTGTCCTGGGAGGACAAGGAACAGATGAGGCCACACCATACCCAAACCTCTCTTAAGACCTTCAGCTGTGCTGTGTTAGGAGGGTTTTCCCCATTTTCATACGTAGAATAAAAAGGAAAGAACAGAATTAAGGGAGAACATGGCAAAGCTCAGTGCCTCTGGGAGTACAGGATTATGGAAAGCTCCACTCCTACCTGTCTCCAGCAGCTTCCCTGCCTCCCAGCTGCTGCTTTAGCCTTGAGCATCCTCCTAACAGTGCCAGCTGGTCTGCAGGAAAAAATGTTGGCAGCAGGGAATGGTTTAGGGCATGGAGTTGGGTGCTTTTATTGAGGAGTTGCTTCATGCAGCGTTTGCAGTGTCTGTATCAGAAATGAAGTGGAAGCAACTGGTAATAGAAAAAAGTGCTCCTGTAGTAGACCCTGACACAGGAAATCTCTCAGTGCTGAGCCAGATGGAAGCTGTTGATGAGAACTGGAGTTTCTGAGTCTTGAGGCAGATGGTGAACGATTGAAAAGGACGCTTGCTTTCAGAAAAATCTGCTGTGCATATGACTCCAGTGAACAAACCCTGCCCTGCCACGGCTGGGGATTATCGAGGCAGTGGCTTGGAATGCCCTATAAATGCTGTCCTCTGAAGGAGGGCTTGCACTGCACTTTCATGACTGTGCAGAGATACAGTGAAATGTGTCACTTGGGCCAGCAAAGTTAGAGATAAGGGCCTGTGGGAATGTTTCTGTTGATAAATATGAGGTTAATCTCCCAAAATGGGTGAAAACTAACATCAACATGGCAAGAAATCTTTTACTTTTATTGCTGTTTTTTAAGTAAAAGAGGTTGTGTCCAGCAGCTCTTGCTTGATTGACTTTTTCCTGGTGCTGTGGGAGAATTACTGTTCTTTAGCATCAATCTATGGCTCGTTTGTAGCATGAATATAGAAAATAATGCTTACACTCAAGCCTTTAGTATGCTCTGTCTAACCTGAGGTAGTGGTGATGTTACCTGGTGTCCAGCCTCTTTTTTTTCTTTTTTTCCTCTATCTCTCTTCTTTTGTCCTTACACAAGTTCCCACCAATTTTCTGCAGGCATCATCTGTTGCCGTGTCTTTCCTGCAGGAATTCCTTCCTTCCTGCTCACCCCTTTCCCCATTATTATATTACCTCAGTCTTGTTCCATTTTTCTTGCTCTGACTGGTAGGTGCTGGTGTTTCCATCAACCCATCACTTTGACCAAGAATCTTGGGTGGAGAAGACTTGAAAGCCTTTTTTATTTCCTTTTGTCTGAGCCTGGTGTATCTTGTGGGTTTGCTTTTTGTTTTTTTGGTGTTTCTTTTCCCTGCTGTGGATTGATCTCTGAAGTTTCCAGTGTGAAGGGTAAATGACATGACTCAAACTGGTTGTAAAAAAAAAAAAAAAAAAGTGGTTTGTGGCTTTTTTTTTTTTTTTAAATTTTGGAGGTATTTTGGCTTCTGTTTCACATCAGAGTTGATCTGTAGGAGGATTGTGTTTGGTGTGGCAGGATCCAGCTCTGTCCTTCCCTGCCAGCCTGTCAGCAACGCCTCTGCAGCTGCTGACAGTCTGTGTCCCACCTCTCTGTCACCTCACTGGGCTGTTCTGAACTTTCTTGTTGCTGCTCACTGACATTTGGGCATAAAGAAGCCAAACTTTTTGTCCAGGCCACGGCAGGAGCGTGCACAGGAGCAGCTCAGAATTCCTGGAGCACTGAGGCTGCCTCAGGAACAGCTGGCATTGACTCCTTTTTTAAATTTAGTGATGTGTGACAAAGCAGTGGCTAAAGATCCTTTTTTTCCAGAGATTTCAGTCATTGAGCTTTTTTTGGTGAGAAAACCATTGTCCTTGCTCACGGTGAAGTGGCTGGAGATGAGAACAGATTTTTTTTTTTTTTTTTTTTTTTTTTTTTTTTTTTTTTTTTTTGTGGTGCAGAGATATTTCTTGGCCAGAAGTTTCCATAGTGTGTGAGTCAAGCAGGACAAAACTCCAGCCCTAAACTTTTTGATACAGAGCCAGATATTCTTTTGGTATTTATTACGCTACACTTTGTTTATTTGTATTTGTTGGTTGTGTTCTTAAATGTTTGACTGGAACTAAGACTCTAAAAGGATTGGAAAAGCACATTAGATGTTTATCTGGATAATAGGGACAACTGCAGTTAGATGGGATTGCTTTAATGCTGAGCATTGCTGCCCTGCAGAGCTCCAGGAGGTGCTCATGGGTGAGGCAGATTTTTTATAAGGTCTTGAGCTGTCTCTGAAGTGCTGATTATGGGAATTGGACTTTGGATTCTGTCTGGTCCCTCTCCTGCTGAATCCCAGTATTGGGATGTTGATGGAGGTGGTGCTTATGCAAGATTATGGCAAAGGCTTGGTTAAACAGTGCTGCAGCCACAAATTGGGAATGGGGTCCCATCAAGTGGTGCAGTCCCTGTCCCTGGAAGTGTCCAAAATGTGTGGATGTGGCACTTGGGGACATGGTTGGTGGTGACCATGCTGCTGGGGTGACTGTTGGACTGGATCATCTTGGCATTATTAAGGCTGGAAATAACCTTTAAGATTAGCAAAGTGTTTTGGGAAAAATATCCCAAACCTTCTTTAAAAATCAGTTGAGTCTTCAGGGAGTGACTAAAGTGTCTTGCTTTGAGCTCTGTGGGGTGGGAATTCTTATTCCCAAAAAATAAAGACTGGATATAGCCAGATAAACACATTTTAGTAAAGACTTGAGAGAATGACTCAGTTATGATGCAGCTGACATTGTTGGAAGTTTTGTGTGGGTTCAGCTCTGGTTTGATTTTCTAGTTGAATGTATTCCTGACGTGATTTATTAACAGATTTTTATCAATCTCTTGTGCTGCCGAGGTGGCCTCTGTTTATTTACTGGGCTCTGATGAGTGATGGAACTGGTTCAGATTTTTGCCTTAAACACAGAAAGTACAGTTTGGGCTTCCTGCAACAGCTGCAGTTTCCACAGTTAGAGCACACGAAGGTGAACGTGTTCTTGGCTGAAAACCAGGAGTTTTAAAACTTTTAGGGCTTGAATTCAAAATATTGGCATAACTGCAGGCTTCTACAGTCTGGGTGTGATGCCATCTACAACACAGCGTGCTTCAATCAAGATATAAACTTCTAAGACCAGGAGTTCATGTATTGTATTTGTAAAGTGCTGACTGGATGCTTCCATAACTTACATTAGTGTGGAAAATATAAAATAATTTTGTGGAGGGGAACTAGAATAAATGCATGCCAGCTTAGGTTTTCAGGAGATGGGCTTGTGAAATGCCTGGGTAAACTTAGTGAAAGGTAAAATATTGGTGATCATTAATGAAATCTGGAATTCTACAGTTGTTTCCTTTCTTGCTGCATCTGCACATGACAGAGTTTGTGTTATGTTTGCATGTAGCAGCTTCTCCTTGCTCTTGGGCCATTCATAGAGCAAAAAATCTTTTTAAAGTTTTAATTGTTTTTCTCCAGAGCACTGAAGGCTGCTTAGCAAGAGGACTGAGTTAGATTCCTCCAGGAAAATGGCACAAATAGTCTCCCCACCTTTTCCAACTCAAGTCCCACAGCTGAGTGCTCCTGGTGTCTCAAAGGATGCTCTCACCAGACGTAGCCAGGGCAAATGGGATTTATATATATCAAAACCAAGCTGGTTTGCTGGGCATGAATTGAGTGCTGGCTGTCATTAATTTCTTTTTTTAATAGTTCTGTTTTGAGGTAGGGGTGCTGCAAGTGGAGATGAGTTAAATAGTTGAGAAATAACCACCAATTTTAGATGAATGCAGTATTTATTCAGCAAGGGAAGCAAATGTTTTAAGGTGAAAGTTATCACTGTCCAGTCTAGCACAAACTTCTGCCTGTTGGAGCTTTCCAAACAGAGACATGGAAGCAGATTTTGGGAATCATGGCAGGGAAATCACCCTTAAGCTGTTGTTTCCAGCAGGGCAGTGCTAGGAACAGCATGGATCTGCTCCTTGGCCAGGAGCTGGCTCTGCCCTGGCTGCCAGCAGGCATGTGCTGGGTGCTAATGCCTCACCCCTTTTCAGGGAATTCTCAGAATGATGCTGGGAAAATAACCTGCCAAAAAGGGGGAAAGAATAATCAAAATACTCCCTTTCTTATAGCAGAGGATTAATATTAATTTATTAGCGACTTACTGCTGGGTTAGTGGCACCTTAATCACCCTCCTGGCATTAATATGTGACCATCAGGGGGGTTTTAAAATACATTTTACTTGGATGATTATGCTTGGAAAAGAAGGAGCCATGGCTGTGAACTATTCTGAATTAACAAGGGCAATGTTGAGGCTCAGGGCAGTGAGGGAAGTAGGTATAAGGGTTATTTTTGATGTGTTTCAGTAGGCTGAGGGGTGCCTTAGCAGTGGGGAACCAAGTTCTCACCTGGGAATTCCTGTGTACATCTGGCATCAATTACTGGGCTACAACAACTCTAAAATATTAATCTATTAGACTATATATGTATTAAAATTATCGATAAATTTATTATTATTATTATTATTATTATTATTAATAATAATAATAATAATAGTAATAGTTGGACGTGGTGATCCTTGTAGGTCCCTTCCAACTCAGAATATTCTGTGATTAGGCTGGAAAAGGCTTTAGAGTTACTAAATTAACTCATGATAAAGTGAATGGTTGTGAATATACAGGTGGGTTCTTATTGTGCCAGAATTGTGGAGCTCAGTGTCTGGAGGCAGAGATTTAGGGTGTTCCTCTACTCTGGTTTTCCCCCCTTCCCAGAAGTCTGTGAATTTATGGAGTAAAACGTGATGCTGGGTCTTTAATGAAGAGTGGGATCAAATCAGTTACTCATTTCTTCCAGAACTAATGCAGAAATTGGCGTGGGTCCACAGGAGTGCCCTGAGGTGGGAAAAATGGAATTGTAGGGCTATGAAGTCTCTGGGAGAGCTGCCCCAGTGCTGGTGGAAGGGGCTGGTGCTGAGAGGGAGCTGGACAGTGACCCTTTGTTAGGGCCAGCGGCCGAGCCAAGTCCGCTGGAAGCCGCCTGGAGCATGTGATTGCCCCTGGTTGGGAGAAAAACAATTTTTCCCTGTTTTTGCAAAATGCTGCTCTTATCTTTTGGTGCATTCAGTGCTGTTTGACCTGCTCCCATGGTGATGTTTTCCCCCCTAATTCCGGTGTGAGGTGCAAATTCAGGAGAAGCGTGGCTGGTTTCCCATCGCTGCCACAGCCTGGCTCTTCTGGGAGAGGGGGAAAGTGTTGGGAGTCAAACTGGGGCTCTCAGCAGCTCATTCCTCTCTCTGGGTGGTCTTTTGGGGAAAGCAGAATGGGTTCCTCAGGTTTTATTTGACTTGGGGTCTGTACTCTTGCTGTTGGAGACAGTCTGGTAAGGCGAGGGCAAAGAAAAAGAAATTGAGTAAGGTTTGATGTTTAAAAAGCCTCAAACTCCTTCATCTTTTTTCTCCCATTCCAGAGGCTTTCCTGAGAAAGGAACAGAGGAATTTTGATTTTGTTTTTCCTTGTAGAAATACTGAGGAAGAAGAACAGTAGGAAATGAAAGCATCTTCCCATCACCTCATTTCCTCCTAGCTTTAGGCTCTTTGCTCTGCATCATCAGCTTGGTGTTGCATTGAATTGTGTCATTTTTTTCCTGTTTGCACAGCAGTGCAAGAGGAGTTTGTATGTTGGACTTGATTTTTATAGTCACTGAAATGTCTATTAAAGTATAGCTAAAATATATTAGAATAATAGTGCCATTAAGCTCACTGCTGTAGTAATGCTTAGTGAAAGACACCCTCTTAGCACAATTCTGCCCAGTGCATTAGGAATTTCCTGCCGTGGTAAAGGAAAGCCTTGAAGAATTAGGGGACTGATGCCTCAGGGCTGTTCACAGGGAGCTCTGTGGCCTCCTGGAGCACCAGATTGAGGCTGGGGGAGCTTTGGCATCGTTTGTGTGGGTTTAGCCTGGAGCAGTGTGTTGGGAAGGACTTCAGGGTTTCTAAGTCCCTTTCACACTCTTGATTTAAGGGTGAACTTGTGACATTTGGGGTGTTGGACCTCTGCATGTGTTGGCTGGACACAAACTAAAACATGAGATGTTTCAGCTCACCATGAGGAGCTCCCATCCATGAGGGGAGAGCACTGGAGCAGCTGCCAGGAGGGCCTGGAGTCCCCTGCTCTGAGGGACACTTTCCAAAGCCACCTGGATGTGTTCCAGTGTCCCCTGCTCTGGGTGGCCCTGCCTTGGTGGGGAGAGGGCCTGGATCATCTCCAGAGGTCCCTTCCAACCCTAGCTGCTTTGGGATTCTGTGGCTGGGTTTGGTTCTTCTCCTGGGGCTGTTCTTGGTGTAAATGGAGTTTTTGGGATTCTGTGGCTGGATTTGGGACTTCTCCTGGGGCTGTCCTGCTGTTGATGGAGTTTTTTGGGTTCTGTGGCTGGATTTGGGACATCTCCTGGGGCTGTCCTGCTGTTGATGGAGTTTTTGGGATTCTGTGGCTGGATTTGGGACATCTCCTGGGGCTGTCCTGCTGTTGATGGAGTTTTTGGGTTCTGTGGCTGGATTTGGGACATCTCCTGGGGCTGTCCTGCTGTTGATGGCGTTGCTGCTGTCCCTGAGGTGCTGAGCAGGCCGGGCCCAGGGCAGTGCTGGCTGAGGATGGGGTGGGTGCAGTGCAGGGATGAAGGCACATCGGGCAGGAGTGGGTGTGGAGCTGCAGCTCTGCCAGTTCTGGTCACTTCTCCTCTCCTGGGGAACCTCAGCTGGAGGATCTGGCCTGACTCACACCAGCCCAGGCACATTTGCTGCTCTGCCACCCCCGACCATAAGCTGGACGAGTTCCTCCTCCCCTCCAGCCTTTAACTCTTGTCCTTCTCCTGCCCAGCAGACCCTGGGGGGTGTTTTCTACATAGCAGTGGTGAAACTTCTGCAGATTTTCTAATAACCACGTGTAGAGGTGGTTTTGTATTTTGCTTAATTCTGAGCACTGAAATCCTTTCTTGAGGCACAAATCCTTTCTGGAGTGAGCACAGCTAATGCTCAAATGCTGCCCTTGCCTTCCTGGAAGATGGTGCCAGAGCAAGAGCCAAGTTACAGCTCCTCAGTGGCCCCCAGGGAAATGTAAGAGGTCTGAGGGAACAGCAAAACTCTGAGTAACCACAAGACAGATGCCAAAACATCTGCCTCTGGATAATGTTTTGTGTTAGTCTAAATCAGCATCTTGCTTTTTCTGCAAGAGCCAGTGTTGAGAGCTCGGGGTGATGTGATTACTCTTTGCATCCAGGGTGTTTCATTTAATGGACTTCTTAATATTAAAAATCAATTTGGATGTTCTTGATTGTGCTTCTTGTTAGCTGTGCATTATGGCACATTAATAATGCTGTTAGAGTCAATAATGATGTATATATATATTTTTAGCACTAGTTTCAGCTTTATACCCTCAGTATTTGGTGGTGAAGTACTCTGAATACAGATTAGCCAGGAGGGGGGGAGAGCTATTAAAAAGGTGACTGAGCATCTCACTTCATTAGCTCCCTAAAAATGAAGTGTCTGGCTTGAAATGGGGGAGGAAGGAGCTCAAGAAACTGAACTTGTTTCTTGGAAATCTTGGGTTTGTCCAGAACTCTTCCATTTCACAGAATTCTAGATTTATTCAGGTTGGAAAAGAGCACCAAGATCTTTAAGTCCAAGCTGTGCCTGATCCCCAGCTTGTCCCCAGCCCAGGGCACTGAGTGCCACCTCCACTCCTTCCTTGGACACCTGCAGGGCTGGGGACTCCAAGCCTCCTGTAAGAAAGGTGAGATATCTTAAGATAACCATAAAGATGTTACAGAGTAATATTCCCTGGTATTACTTTGCTTTCAAGGCTG
>VZUI01027882.1:0-23609 GCA_013401135.1 Cettia cetti
TTTATTTTATTTTATTTTATTTTATTTTATTTTATTTTATTTTATTTTATTTTATTTTATTTTATTTTATTTATTTCTAAAGGTTCCCAGAGGAGATAATTTCTCTCTTAAACATCTTCCTTGTGAGGGAAGGTGGAGGGGCATGATGCTTCCTTGTCTCTGGTGACAGTGACAGAACACAAGAGAATGGAATGAAGCTGTGTCAGGGGAGGTTTAGGCTAGTTGTAAGGAAAACATTTGTCACCCAGCAGGTAGCTTGTCACTGGAACAAGGTCCCTTGGGAAGTGGTCACAGAACCAAGCCTGGCAGAGCCAACTAGTGATAGAACAATGCTCTCAGGCACATGGTGACTCTTGAGTGATTTTCAGGGCTGCCCTATGCAGGGCCAGGGGCTGGACTTCAGTCATCATTTTGAGTCCCTTCCAACTCAGGAGAGTCCATGATTCTGTGATTTTGATGTGGTTGTAGCAGCTGAGAAGCACCCACTCCACAATGACAGAAGTGTCACCCATGCTGCAAGCTTGCCAACACACATCCAACCCAGCACAATTAGGAGAGGAGCACAGAAGACATGGACACAGGGGCATGAAGCTAGGAAACCAAAGATCTGCATTGGTCCTGCACTGTGCCTTAAAAACATCCCACACTGAAGAGGAGGAGTTCACACATTTTAGCTGAACAACTCAGAATTTTGGGTTGATGCAGTAGTGAAGTTGGTCTCTGGGGTTCTCTGCACCTCAATGCATTGAGCAATAGAGAAGCAAAAGCTTCAGTAATTCTGGCAATTCATTATGCAGTATTAATATTTCAGTGTGTACATTTTGTAATACTACATGTGTGGAGTGTGTGCTTCTGCTGGAATTTTGTGAACGGTATTTGATTTCACCTCCTCACTGAAAAACTGCCATTAACTGGCTATACTATAAAATACAGCAGAGAAATCTGGCTGTAGTATTTAAGCATATTCCAAAGGGCACACTTTAACTTGTCAGATGTCTTTATTTACATTTATGTTCCTTGCCTGTCTTGTGAACCAAAGTGAAAGGAAAAATGTGAAATAGAAAATATGGAAATATAGGGGGTGTTTAGAACATTCTGAGGACAAAAGATTAGTATCACAGAAATTCCCCTTTTAATATTTTATTAACCAGCTCAAACAGCAAAGGACATTTATTTAGCCTTACTTTTCATCACATAAATCCTCTTCAACCCTATTAAAATTATATACTTGAGTGCTTTTACCTCAAAGTTTTTGCTTTCTTATATTTTTTAACGACTTCAAAATTGCCTGATTCTTTTATGAAAGTAAAATTGATATTTTTATTTCAGTGTGATTTTAATTTTTTCATTTTGGTATTAAAATATTTTCATTGAATTGCATTTCAAATGAACAAAGAAAGATTTCCTGTAGTAGCTAATTGAAGCTAACAGTTTTTAAAGCTGAATTGATCTAAAACAAGAACAAAACTTTAGCAATTTCAGGCTCATAATAGGTCAATTAATTAGCTATCCGTTAACCAGTGATGTTGTTTCTCAAGAAAAAAAAATAAGGAACTTATCAGAATAAATGTGCATAGAATGTACTGAAAGCTCGAGTCCTCACCAATGTCGTGTGGCATACATTATTTATAATGTCATGTTTATAATGTCCTAGGTTTACTGGAGCACTATTTTATGTAACCATTGCAACCTGCAAAGACTTCAAATATTGACTTTCTGCAATTAAATATCACCTTCCACTTTCTGCCCATGGTTTAGATAAATGTGTAGATATGCCCGTGAAGCCCAGAGAACTGAAAGCTAATGTGGAAAACTGCTGCAAGGTTTGCCTTACTGTACCTTTTAAAGTTCCAAAGTCATCATCTTGACATCAAAAAATTCTGGCTGTGTTTGTTTTAGTCAAAACCTAAGCAGATGTTGCTTGCTGTACCAGGGCCAAGGATTATATTTTCAGTATATTCCCAGGCAGACATTCAACAGAGGCAATGAACAATTGTTAAGCAGAAATGGAACTTCTTAATCAGATGTTGGCCAAATAGAAAATCTATTGGGAATGAGATATTGGACCACGCATTTATTTGCAGTTCATTTCTGAAATAAGTTGTTATATGAATGTAAAATTTGCTTAAAATATATATATAAAAAAAAAAACCTGAGATAGCAAGATGCAGAAAAAAGCAATCAGTTTAAAACTACAAAAGTTGTCTGTTTCATTAAATTTTCTGGGTCAATCTGGAAATCTTGAGCCTCATTTGTAATAAAATAAGTGCACTATCAGCAATTGTAGCTGTGTTAATTAAAATGTTAGAGAAAGATTGTGTAATTGTGATGATATGTGCAATGAAGTAATTCTATCTGCCTAAATATCTAGACAAGTTCCTTTTATGGAAGTTAAAACAAAAATGAAAGGAGTTAGTAATTCTCATGGATGATTATTATGCTGTGATTCTTTCAGACATTTAAATAAATTATGAAGAAAAACAACAAACATATTGGCTCTGCTTGGAATCACACAGACATATACAACAGGTTTGACTTTTCATACACTCAGCAAATGGGGGTGCTGGCGTAGAATATCCACTTCAGTAACACCTAAACTATCCATGGTCTGAATACAGTACAAATAATTTCTGCAGTACACATTATACTGTGATTATGAATCTGCAAGAACATCGCCTATAGCCTGAAGCATATAAATTTGCACAGTGCTGCTCCATGCTACACAAGAAGAGAGAGGCAGATTTATCTCCTGAGCTGATTTCTATCTAACAAATGTGTATCTTCATCATGATGCACTTCAAGCAGCAGCCATGTTCATAATTACTGTTCTCTCTTCCAGAAAGACTTTTTCGCTTTTCCAGAAACCTGAGCTGGTCTGTGCAGCCCTGTGCATTTAAACATGTCATTTCTTGCTCCAGCATGAGCAAGAACTGCTTTATGACCTAAGGATGTGCCATGTACTTCTGTCCTAAAAGTAAATTTTACAGGAAGCAAGAGAGGGGCATGAGGTACACAGCCATTTAAAACTGAAATTAGTCTCAGCAGTGAAGCCGGAATAAAGAATTCTCATTCTCAGACAGTTATGTGGATCCAAATAATGGAATCATATGTATGGAGAGACTGGATGGCTGGATTGTTGTGGAACAACTTCAGCTCTCTCTAAAGTCACATTCCAAGGAAAGCTTTCTAATTAACTTTGCTAGAATTACACAGAAATTTAATCTTACCTAAAAATATCTTACAAAACTTCATGATGATCTATGCAATCTTAATCTTTTCCTTGTGTGTATTAGAGCACAGTTTTCAATTATATCTTCCCACTTAATTTTTTTCCTTGGGAGTCTTGGCTCATTCAATAAAAACTTTGGAATTAGTAAAAGTTTTTTTATTATAAAATCTGGAAAGGAACTATGACAGAAGAAAATATGTTGGGTATGTATGATCGTTGCCATCTACAATAATAGTTCTGAAAATTTGTATTCACTAATTTAGAACAGGGTTCTGTACTATTGGCATTATTGCCATTCTGAATCACAAATGACAACATAAAATTTGGGTTCTTTACGAAAGTAAGGCCAGACTAAGCAAAAATCTCTTACTACCTTAAGATTAATATTAATGGAAATTAAAAAATCTTACTTGTATTTACTTTCAATGGAAGTAAAATTTCCATCTTCCATTTAAAATGGAAGCATCCATATATGTAAGGGGGATCTTAGTAAAGTTCATAGGTCTGCTGCTCATTGTAACAGGATCAATTTTTTTAAAAGACATTTCTACCTGTAAAGATGGAATATATATTGTTGCAAGTTATGGAACTGATTCAGACATACTGAATTGCCAAAGAGCTTTTCAATGATTGTCAGAAAAATAATACTTCTGCCTCTAGAAAGGTGTCAGAATACAAACAGATCTGCCACCATAAGCCATCTTTTAAAAGAAAATGAATCCTCAGTGGATTCCATTGTGGAAAACAAGAGACTGATATATTATTCTGTATACTGAAAGGTAAAGAATGAGATGTACAGTGGTGTTTCAGTGAGTTTTCAGTGAGTTTTACAGTTTTACAGCTGCTTTTAAATCCTTAAGGGTGAGAAGGAGAAAAAATTATGTTCTTATGTCTGAATAGCAAGTAAAACATAGAGCATAAAAGGCTTCTGGAGCTCAAAATGGTCCCTCAGAGAAACAACTCATAAAGGAGATTTGGTAATATAATGATAAAAGACATTAGGGGAAAACAGAGGCCTCTTTGTTGCTCCATAAAAACAGAATGCATCTCCTCTCCCAAAGTGCAAGTGAGCCTTTAAGTCTGGAGAGGTGTGACAAGAAATCTGCCACACCCTGGCACAGCACTGGAATGTTCTGGCTCTACCCCTGGCTCTTCTCTGAGAGTGTTACAAAGCCGCCTTTCCTTCACCCAGAGAAGTCTGTAGCAGCCAGCCAGCTGACTGTGCCACTCTGAATCTGTGCAGGGAGAGAAAGCCAGAGCACAAACTCCGCAGTCTCAGAGCGGTTCACCATTTGGAGATGGTTGGTGGTGCAACCCTCCAGCGGTCAGCTACTGGGTACACCTCTGCAACAACTGGACCAAAATCCCAGCTCAGTGCCATTTATAACTGAACCATGAGGCGCGGCATCTTCCTCATTGCCTCCATGTATTTCATGCCCGTACCAAAACAGATCTGTCCAAACAACTGACCTTTGGTTGATGTTACCGGTTAATAGTCATTTCACGGAAGGTTGCCGTGGTTGGTTTGGTATGGGATAGAACCTCTTGATTACAGAGACAAATTGTTGCAGATGTTAAATCTCTATTTTTTGACAAAGAAATTCTGCTAAAAAATTGTGAAAGTGTAACCCAGAAGAAGAAATTCAGTCTTTACAGTTTTTAGTAGCAGTTGTGGTGCAATTAAAAACAAGTCAGTAGAAGCTGTCAGGCAGGAGTGCCATATCTGGCAGGAAAGCCAAGAGGCTTGGAACAGCTCCACTTTTCTGCAGGAGCTATTTGAACTAAAATGTACTCTTTTAATCCATTTTGCCAATCTAAGTAAGCTTACAAATTAAGGACCAATGAATGTTTAAACTGTTTTCAGGATTGTTTTAGTTTGGTTTGATTTTTTTTTTTTTTTTTTTTTTTTTTGTAGAAATTAGCAAGTGTTGGCTTCTTGGAGATGAGAAAAAGTGGGAGAAAAAAGCTTCTACAAATAGTACTATAATGACAGCTGCTAATGACTGAGATCCAAGAATTATCTTTATCTATGAGGATTAGAGATGAAACACAATGAACACATCAGAACTTTGCTTTTCACTCAGGAGATGGAGCAGTTAGTGTTCCTTAAAATAATAAGAAAGATGAATGGGCAGATCTCTGCAGTAAGTCTGCATGGTATGTCAGAGGTTAGCGATGTAGGTTTACAGGTTTGCCAAGCTGCAAAAGTGGAAGGATAGATAGAGTGAACAGTGGGGCAAATGTATAAGATGGAGACAGAAAGTCTGGAAGAGCAGCTGAAGGTGAGAAAAACACTAGAGTGAATGAGTCTGTCTAGAGCTGTAAGGTCAAAATCTCCTTCCTCAAGTGTCCTGAGTTTCATGACCTGTCTGTAGGTCAGGATTAAAATGTTAACACTGTTCCCATGAGGAGGTAGGTGCCAAATAGCTGTTCTGTGGCAAGCCAAGCCAGAAAAAAAAAAATCTGTACTGAAGCTTGTGCCAGTTGTGTGTGTTAATGTGTGAACTGGAGAATCTAGACCTGGACCAAGATGAAATATGTGCTAAGTGATAAACCCAGAGTTTCCTGGGCACATAATTGAAAAATCTGATGGGTTTCCAACTGCTAGCTTTAATGAGTATGGATTTGTTGTACATTTGTGAGAAACAACAACAACAAAAATAGAACAATTCCCAGATAGTTCCCAGAAGCAGCTGTGGCAGTAATGTTTCTGGTGTATGGACTGAGTTCCATCTAAAAACATTTGAAGTTTTTGCCTCTCTATCCAAAATAAAGGTGTACTTCTTTGGAAACTACACACCTCCTGGTGTTTTACAGTACAAACTCATACACACAAATCTTCTGTTGTCTTCAGTGGCATGAAGATTGGTGGGTTTGCAAGTCTCACTATATTCAATTACCATATTTTGCAGCATTATTTTGGATAACTAGAATTTAGTGTCTTGTTTTGTAAAGTAACTTTAGAAGCATTGCAGCTGTATTTTATTGATTATTATCCCTTTTATAATCCCCATGGAAAAAGCCTTGTCATTACCTTTATGTAGTTTTCTGTTATTCTCATGAAGATTTGCACTTTTTCTGGTTTGTTTTCCTGCTGTTTGCTAGTCTTTCAATACATTTAAGTTTCTTGTATAACTGACTTTCCTATTCTCAGGTATCAACATAACTTCCCAACCTCTTTCCTTAATAGAACTCCCCTATAATCATGTCAGATCTAAAAATATATTGTTCCAGTACTCACAGAGTCTCCATCTCCCTAGGGTAGCTCCTTCTGTGAACATATTTCAGTTACAAAGACCAAAATCTCCTTCATTTTTCTGGTGCCTAAACCATCTGGTCATTCTTTAGCACTTTCACTGTTTGTTTAGTAACATAAGAATATCACTGAATCTCACCTAAATCTCTGAGAATAGTTAGCTGGTATCTAATTAAATAGGAACCTTGAAACATCTACTGTAAGAATGTTAGGGGGGAAAAGTGACAGTAAGGGTAAAAAGAAAATATTAGTTCACCCACTGGCCTACACACGCCTCCCAAAAAAAAAAGTAGGTGAAGCAGGGACCAGTATTCAAGGACATCATATGGCAAGTAGGAAATAAAATAAAACCTTTTGAAAAAATGCATACAAGAGGAAGAACATAAAGACAGGACTGAAGGTTAATACCAGCATCAGAATCAGGCAGATTTATGTGAGGAACCATAGGCCTTTTACCAGAGGAAGGACAGGAAGGAAGTATTTCTGCCAGGGACAAGAACACCTATTTCAGAAAAGCAATGAAGAATTCATTCTTTGTAATAAATTTCAAGGCTAATTCTCTTCCAAGGCTCCTATTTAATTAGGACAAGGCTGACAATTCCCAGACAGAATTCAGAGGATCTTCAGTGATACCATTAGATTAACCATTCAAGGAAGTGCTGAGTGAAGTACAAATCAGGATTTTCATGCCTTCCTGACAATGTTAACTGCACACCACTTGCTATTCTCAAACTACTCTGTGCAGGACATATCTAAACCATCATTCCCTTGTGTGTGATCTTTATACATTATAATGCAGACAAAAATGAATCCAGCTTCTACTGGGTGTGAATCTGCGCTCTGAAGAATGCAGTTTTATTTTCTCTCCTTCCCATCAATCTCCTAAACACAATGTTCCCCCTCTTCCTCAGATAGCAGTCTCTCCAGAAGTCAAATTACATTCATTTTTTACTAATTACATTTTAAATTTTGGCACCCTAATATGACCATTATGAATATTATTTTATTGGCTCTTAACTCTGTCAAAAGCAACAAGTATCAGTTCCTGTAAAGTGTGACATGAACTGTTAATTAGACTCAGATGTTCAGCTTTAGTTTCCCATTTTGAAGCTATTAGGAACATGCTAATTGTGACACAGCAGGTAAAAATCTGAAACTCTATTTCATAGCAATTACAAAGAAGTCAAGATAAACATGCAAGTTACAAATGGATTTAAAAAGCATAGTGTGCTTAATGACT
This sequence comes from Cettia cetti, assembly GCA_013401135.1. Taxonomy (NCBI): domain Eukaryota; kingdom Metazoa; phylum Chordata; class Aves; order Passeriformes; family Sylviidae; genus Cettia; species Cettia cetti. The sequence continues at coordinate 7,726 of VZUI01027882.1, forward strand.
GCTTACACATACTACATGACTGTTCCTGATAGTCATTTATACAAGTTGTACAACAGAAGAGTGCATTTTGATGAGAAGACAGGGAGCTCTGTAGTGTTACTGCATCTTCCAGCTCTGTACATACAGGACAGGATAAGCAAACATCATCCTTAGTACAGAAGATGAAGTACCTTGCTTCTGATAGTCACTGTTCTCTGGTGCCATGCGAGCACAAGTGTGACAAGAACTGACAGGGGCCGATCATACCTACAGGTTTGACCAGCCTGAGGACATGACAGTTCTAGAAGTGTGTTAGGAAACACAAAATCACTCTGTGTTTCCATCTATTGGAGTTCTGGCACTTTGTGGCAAAGTGCTGCATTGAGTGTGACTTTGATGTGGAGTAGCACTGCTTGCCGCTGGCTCCAGTAAATTCAGTAAGCAGAGCATTTAGAAATAGCTCTGTTAGTCTTAAGATTGAACATTAAAGTTTTTTTTTTTAAATTAGTTGTAAACTGAAACTTTTCAGGTTTTGGTTTTGTTTGTTTTTTACCTTGCCATTGCACTTCTGCCCAAGCTCAGAGATTTTTTTCTCAGGTGACTGTTTTAAGGGAAAAGACACAGTTGGGTTACCACAATTACTGAAACCACCGTTTATTACAAAGCAGACTTGAACATGAACTTACATCCTTACAAGATTTTCTAATATCACTACAGATAAGAATATTTGTATCGCAAAGATACAATTAGAACACTATAAAAACTGAACACTACGTCCTGCAGCAAAAATAGGGCAAATCCACAGTGAGCAGACATTCCCTCAGGTTCATAATTTTTAAAAAAAGAAAAAGTGGTAAAGCAGTAGAAATATTACAAAAACACACACAAGCTAAGAAATTTTTCACAAGAGGCATTACGTGAACTAAATACCACCTTTTTTCTGAAGGACTACATTTTGGCTAGTCTGGATCTTCTGTGCTGTCTTATGATTGTTTATGATACATTTCCTGACTCTTTCCTGTATCTACCAAGTTTTCATAACTCCCACTACATTTTACAACGTCTTTGGTGAATATAAATTTCAGTGGCCAGAGATTCTAGGGATGATAAGAAAACGGACTGGAACTTCTTTTAATATATTGAGAGCTGGCTGAGGCCTTGCAGGACCAGGAGGGAAATGTTCAGAAAGATGTGACCAAGGAGTATTTGGAAGGAGCTCATTGGGAGGAGTCACCTCCATATACTCAAATTAAGAGCAACACCTGACATTCCCATGCCTGAGAGTGAAATATCACTCAATGGTGTTAAGAAAACTTACAGATATTACATTTCTTTTGTGATTTCTGAACTTTGAAAATGGAATTGGAGCAGATTTTTACGGGAAATCCTCTGAAACAGATTCTCAGTTTTCCTTGGGATATGGATCATCCATAGATGGCTCCTTTGAGCCCATATCCCTAATATGCCTCCTGCTTTGCAATACTCAGCAAAGCAAAACTTCCCATGTGTACTCATTATTTTTTCTGTGCTAACAGATACAAAGTGAAAGGTAATTTCTTTCTGCTTCTTGAAAATGTTTTGTGGTAAATAAAGAGTTGTAATTCACATAACTGCAATATAGAGCAATACACAAACTACTCACAGTCACATAGGATTGTCAGCATTACAAAAGGCTGTTGACATGATTGAACTGAAAACAGACACACTGACCTCATCCTCGATGGCTTGACACATTTTCCCATGTGTAGTCATTTAAAATCTAACCAGAACCCTGGTAAAAGACCTTTCCATGTCTGCTTAGTGTCACCCAGTGCTCTGCACATTGGTGCACTTCATTTAGGATTCCTGACTATATTTATCCTCCATTCCCATCACTTTTCTGAAAATAAGGTCCTTGGCATCTCTGTAGCAGAAACTGTGAATGTGTAAGTGGAAATATATTAAATTAGCCACCCTTTTCCCTTTTCAATAGTACTGGTAGTAAGATGCAAGTGTGAGTCAATGTTAGAGCTTTCCTCAGAGGGTGTTGCCCTCAGTCTAATTCTTTCATTACAATATATATTTAATGATCAGATCCTATTGGCTAAATCTATTTCTTCAATAGCGGAATTTGAAAAAATGTAATCAAGCTGTGTCAAGAAAAAATATTCTAAATACCCTTAAAATTCATATAAGTGGAATTCTGAGAGAAAATAGCATGGAAAAGGTAAGACAGGACTTGCACAAATGTAACAGGGGAGGGAAAATGGAAGAGAAGCATAATATAAAAATGGGCAGCATTTTTCCCCTTTTCTCTGCAAATGGTAGAGCAACTAAAAGGAAGAAACAGAGCCTGAAAACCACAGAGCAAGCATATAAAAAATGGAAACAGACTGAGGAAATTAATAATTTCCTGTACAACAGAACAATGTTATCAAGATAAACAATAGGCTTACAAATGAAAACAACAAAAGGAGAAAAAAGTTTCTAGAGAACATTCTTTCTTTTTGAAGTGCTAAACAGCCCAGATTCTATGCATGTTCTGAAAGAAACCATTTTCAAGAAAAAGCTTTGTGATTGGGCTAAGTTTAGCGAATATATTTTCTAGGGTTTTTTTTATTCAATCAAGTAGGCCTGAAATGTATAAAAATATGTAGCCCAGAAGATATATCAGAGTAACAGCTTTTCATGTGGATACCAGGAATAGACAGCTAGAATGCTCTTTGCATAAAATTATGTGTCCTTCTTTATGGTAGTTGTGTTATTTGCATTAAGTAGCAAGTTAGGGATACATTATATTAAATTATCTAGGACATTATTAACACATGAATAAAACATGCTTTTGGTAATGTAAAGTAATACTTTGGGCCTGTGAGAGTCCCTAACATTTAATGGAGAGGAAAATACACTTCAAGGAGCAAAGCACAGCATGGGCCAGCACACAGTGCTATCACTCTGCTCACATTGGTGATATTGATTTGCATCAACTGAGGGTTTGGAATGAAACACTCCCCTTTCCTATGGACAGTCACCAAGTAAAGCAGATGCAGATATGATTTAGGGACACCCAGTGATGTGGTCTTAAGACAACTGATCTGCGGCCCTTAAATCTCCTGCAGTTTGTGAGCAGCTCCAGAACAACTCCCACTCCCAGGCAAAGTCACAAATAGCAATGTGATTTTGATGTCTAAAGGTAGCCAAGCAGTTCAAATTCCCAGCTTTGGGAGCAGCTAAGCCAAGCACAGGCTAATGAGTCTGATATCAGTGGCTAGTGTGATGTCCAAAGGAATCTCCAAGCATACACTGCAGACGTATGAGAAACATATGTCTCACACATATACATTTGATTTTAGGGTCACAGTAAATGGCCAGCACTGTGTAAGCAACAGAGACTCAGGTCAGTGAGACAAGACTCAAGGTAGAATATTTGTTCAGGTTTCAGATTTTAATCCTGTTGCACCACTGGAAAGGTGACAAAAGTAACATAAGCTTGTTATTCAAAAGCTAAGCACTCAGTCAGTATCAGCTAAAATCTCTATTTTTTCTTCTAGCTAGAACTGTATCAGAGATAAGACTGCAACTAGACCATAAGAAGATAAGAAGTGTGGGGTTTCTTTTTCTATATTGTACCGCAGTACTTCTGAATGTTGACTTCTTTTGATGATCACTAAAAGTCTTAAAAACAGTTGCAAAATAATTTCCTGGTCAGAGGAAAATGGCAGATAATTTATATAGCCTGTAGAGCCTCCTACTTGTCATGCTTGACAAGGAAGACATGATGAGTTTCTTCTGCTTCATTTCCCCTACTATTTTGACGTGAAAATGAGGGGAGGATGTGATGTGATTGCAATGCACATGTGAGAAGAGGAGAAGAGGCATTGAAATTTTCCTACTTAATTACAAATCATAGGCTTATATAATACTGAATTTTGTCTACTGTCGATTTTATTTTAAAAAATGAAAATAATTTCTGTTTAAAAGGAGTAAAAACCATAGAAATAAAGAATATATACGCAATTTTCTGTTTGCTTAAGATTGGTAAGATTAAGGGATGCCATCTATCACTTATACTGACTACATCATAATTACACTGAGCTCTCATCTTCAAAGGATGTGTTGGCTCTAAACTCATCCTGTCAGGAGTCCTTTATTCTTAACAAAACGTAATATTAGAAGTTGATAATAGAAACAAACAATCTCTCCCAAAGAATTTTGTGGATTTTTAGCTAGACCACCAGTCAGTCCCAGCAGCTGTCTGAGTTTACTTCATAAAGAAAAGAGTTCCAGCCTGTAGAATACTTTAGTCACAAAAGGTTTTTACTGATGCAGCTGCAAAAAAAATCTGTTTTTTTTTCTTTATTTATTTAATATTCAACTCTGTGGGTGTTTGGACAACATCAGTGGTGGATGTCATTGGAAGTCAGTGAGATACTTTGGAGGTTCATTAAGGTAACAATTCTGTTTAGCTTAATTATGCTGTGGAAAGATGACACAAATACTTTGTACAAACAGAACAAAGTGCAGGGATTACAATTATTTGTCTCACTAATTAAACCTTCCATTTGGCCTCTTTGTTACAAGCTTGATTTTATAAACTCACCATGCATGTCATTCCATGAGTCATGGAGTAGTTAAACTGGTAGACTGCATATAAATTTCATCTCCTGTTGGAGAAGTTACTGGAATTCTCCTGTGTGTTTGGGTGTTTGTTTTTGTCTGCTGAAAATGCTCTGAAACAGCAGTAACCAATCAAAGTCAAAAGCAAGTAAAACACTGGGGTTTTGATTCAAAGGTCATTAAAATCAATAGGAAGTTTTAATGGATTTCACATTTTAAGACATTACAACGGTAATGCAGGTGACACGAAGTGGGTGGGACTGTTGATCTGCTGGAGTGTGGGAAGGCTCTGCAGAGGGATCTGAACAGGCTGGATCAGTATGGCAAGGCCAACAGTATGAGGTTCAACAAGACTGAGTGTTGGTCATTAGCCTTTAAAGTCACAACTCCATGCAGCACTTTGAGGCAGAGTGGCTGAAAATCTGCCGGGCAGAAAAGGACCTGAGGGTGTTGGTCAGCAGCTAAACATGACCCAGTGTCTGCCCAGGTGACCAAAAAGGCCAATGGCACCCTGACCTGTAACAAAATCAGTGTAGCCAGCAGAGCCAAGGCAGCGATTTTCCCCCTGTACTCAGCACTAGTGAGGACACAACTATAATCAGTTCTGGGCTCCTCACCAAAAGAAAGACATTGAGGTGATGAAGCAACTCCAGAGAAGGACAGCAGAACTGTTGAAGGGTCTAGAGAATCAGTCCTATGAGAAGTGGCTGAGGGAGCTGGGATTGTTAAGCCTGAAGAAAAGAAGGGGAGATCTTATCACTCTCTACAACTCCCTGAAAGGAGGCTGTAGTCAGATGGGGGTTGGTCTCTTATCCCAGGGAAGCAGCGGCAGGACAAGAGGACATAGCCTGAAGCTGCACCAGGGGAAGTTCAGGTTGGGCAGCAGGAAGGATTTTTTTTCACTGAAAGGGTGCTTAAGGATTGGAACAAGCTTCCCAGGAAGGATGTGGAGTCACTATCCCCAGAAATGTTTAATAACTAGAGATGACACTCGATGCTGTTTTCAATTGGCATGGTGGTGTTTGTTCAAAGATTGGACTCTGTGGTCTTGGAAGTCTTTTCCAGCCTTAATGAGTCATTTCCTCTATAATTCTGTGATAAATACAGAAGGGTTTTATAACTCTATTTTAATTGCAAAAAAAAAAAGTTTAATTGACCTGTATTTATAGTTCTGAATTATATTCCTGCCTAATATTCCTTGAGTATGAAAAGAATTCAAACTCTTTTTCCTCTTTGAATAATTTTAGTAAGATGAAGACTCTTCTAGAAAAATTAGAGTTCACATTGTTTTGCCTACAAAAAGTGAAAGTACACCACTCTGATAGAAACCTGATAAAAACAGAGAATGCTCTAAGAGGAGCCCATGATTAGGATCTATATTGTAGAGCTGTTATTGCAATTGCCAAGGGTGAATGACTCTGCAAATACCAAATACAATTTTTTTCTTTTCTTTTTTCAGTCCTATTGTCTCTATACTATTTTTGATTAGGCACTATTGAAAATGAGTGCTATGAATCCACCAAAAACCCCAATTTTCTGGAGTAAGGAAGTTTTAGGACACTTTATCTCGCACCTCAGGGAAAGATGTCAGTCCTCACTAGGGCTTACAGAAAAATGCTTACAGGAAAATTAGCACCATGAAAGTTATCCTTTAATTTACCAAACAAACTGTGAAATTAGAAACAGGAGAAGACTTGGGTATAAGGGACACTTTTTTTTTCCCCCCCAAGGATATTATATTTGCACCCCTCAATAAATATATTTTTTGATACACACAAGAATTTGAAGAGGTCATGTAGTGGCTGCAACAATATAAGAGATACTGTAAGTTTCGTAGAAACAGCATTTTCATAGATGATTCTAAGTCAAGTTAGGAAAGGACAGAATTAAGAAGAAAGCAGTCAATAAACAGGCAGTGTAAAAATATTCAGAGCCTCATGCTTTGTTCATTATATTATATATGGTTACATACATGTATGTATATATTATGTGTATATTACATTCTACACCTAAAGACCACATATAATGTAAAACATGCATGCCTATACACACATATGCATATAATTTTATTTTACTGATGGATATATAACATATATGCTACAATCTAATACACAGGGAAACATTCATATATATGTTGTGCATTATGACATTTGAATTCTTGACCTTTATTTTGATTTGAGCATCCTTGAAACTTTGAACCCTGACTCATTTTCACAAAGACTTGCCTCTGTAAAAAATCCCTACTTCTGGGTACTTCATAATGTTGGGAAAACCTTTATAGTTTCATAACATGTATGTGTATTTTCTTTGCCAAATGAGGAACATTTTTGGCCTAGTTTTAGGTAATTTTTATTAACACTATCACTAGAAATTAGTAATTTGGCACAAAAACAAGTACTAAACCAGTGCGCAGTGAAATTTAAAACAGCCAAGACTGAAGTAAGAGACAGTAAGCAGATTACTGGCACCAAAATGTTTCAAAATAAAGAACACTTGGAGAAATTTTAACTCTTTCCAAGAGGCTAAAATTCTAGTAGCTGAATCCAAAATAACAACTTTCCTCTGAACCTTAATGCTTTGGTTTCAGAGAGCTTTGATTAATTAAAATGCACACAAAATTAAGGGGGTGTGGGTGAAGGAACTTTTAAAAATATTTCAATATTCCAAATCTTTGCTTTGTGTTCAGATAAATGCCTATCTGCTTTGCTCATGAGTCTCTGTGCCAAGTTTCTAGCAGCAGCAGCTCATTGCCATAAGAAGAACATCACAGAGAAGAAGATAGTGAGCCAGGTGACAGAGTGAACCATGAACATCTGTCTGTCTCTGGAGACTGGGTCGCCTGTATCAGCTGGGGACAAATGAAGCTGAATATAGCTATCCAATGTTAGTGTCTGTCAAAACCCAATACAATTTGGCTAATTCTTTCCTCCTGATGTAATTATCTGTTTAGCTGAAGAGTTACCATATTCATTATAATTCTGAACATCTCCTCAATCTATATTAATTATATGGATAATATTATTTAAAACACAGAGCTCACGGAGTCACATCACCAGTCAAGGAAGCACATTAGCCTCAGGCTAATTGCTCAAGTAAATTGTTGGGCTTCTGTATGTACAATTTTAATCATAATTCTGTTCACAACATAAATAATCACTAACTTTGCCTAAGTTATTCTTTCAGTGTAAGTTCCTATTCATGCTTAAAAAAGTGAATTTTCTCCCAGGTGAATTTAAATTTAAAAAAAAATACTTTATTTATCTTTAGGTATCTGTAATTGGAAAGTCATTCCCTGAGCAGTGTCTGTGCTTCTTTATCATGAAATGAAGGCATGATAAGAATTTAAGTAGAAAGCAGTATGCACACAGATTTAATGGGATCTTGCTTTATAAACCATTTGTAAATCTAAGCAGCAAATGTATTCTATTGCATAAGACAGGATAAATGGTGAGTGATAAGCCAGTTGCAATGCAAAAATCACAAAGCCAATTATATCAGTTATAACTGATAGAACAATAAACACAGAAAATTGCAGACAAATTTAGTTGATTTTGTTGACAACCAACCAAAGGCCACTAAGTTCATGAATTTTAGCCTTGCAGGGAGGATTAATCTAGATGTGTTTTGCAAAGAAGACTGAGAGCATTTTCCCTTGCACAAGGGAAAAAAAAAGCTGATATATCTGGATACACTAGGAAATCATAAAGCATAGGGATTTAAGTGGCCATCATTCTTGGTACAGTAATTAAAGAAAAAAAACCCACAAACCTGGTTTGGCAATAATTACTGCCATTCCAGATGAGGCAATTACAATCTCTGCTTAGTAAAAATTTCATGTTGTTTAAGACATCACAATTAAGTCAAGCTGGTTTATGAAATGGGTCAGTGGTAAAGAGAAATGCATTATGTCTGCTTGAAAATCAATCAGGCTTTATGGGGGGCTGAATGGGACAGTGCAATAGAAACATTAACTAGCAGATTCACTGAAATCAGACCAAATCAGATTTAATTCAGGATGCATTTTCAGTGCAAAGATGTGTTAGAAACAAGATGTATAGCTATTTCCACCAGCAAACTTTTTAATTCTATAAACTCATCTTGTCACCAGTCACAAATTAAAATGGCTTCTGCCTTCTAAGACTGCTCAATGCCACCCTAAACACACCTCCTGAAACATGACAGGTAATCTGCACAAATTATCTTCTCTGCTCAGAAGAATTATGCTTTACTGTGGGGAATGACAGAGCCTGGTGCTGTCTCTGCCTGCACTTCACATTCCCTGGGTTAATTGATCCTCCAGCACAGGAGCCACGTTCTGATCTGTTCTTGAAAACACATTCAGGTTGCTTTGAAGTCTCTAGCAGTGTTTCTGCTGACTTCAAATAGCTTGGAAATAGCTCTGTTATGAGTAAACAGGGAAGAAAAATAAGGCAAGCAAGGAAAATTAGCTTGGAAAAAAATACTGTTGGTACTGATCTAGAAAGAAAAGGTATATATGACACAGCATGCGATAACAAAGTGTTCTCATGTAAAAGCTGCATCATAAATGATCAATTTTACATGCACAGGCATTTAGGAGGGAAGTTTCAGCAAAATTATCAAGACTGCCAAGTTGCTGAAGTTAATGCTTCACTTCTGATGTAACTTTTCCTAGACGAGTTTCATGCCAGAAGACCCCTCAGACTATTACTACCGTTACTCAACCCATCAAGGCTGACAGCCTGGAAGCTGTGTGCACCCAAGATTGCCTCTGATCTAACCTGCCCTGCCTCCAGACAGCACCTCCTGCTGTGGATGAGACCTCCCACACTTGCCAGGCAGTGCTGCTGCACCGTGTGAGCTTGTGTCCAACGATAAATTAGGGACTCCCTGCCTTGGTCTCCATTTGTACCACAAGGATGCTTTCAGCCATCCGGAGCATTAATAATCCATGATGGTATCTGCTGCTTCTGAAGATATTAAATTAATCAGGAGGTTTCATCACAACTGCACAAATGTTCCAGGTATTCCTGGCTGCTCCCAGTCTGCTCAGATTTGATCACTGCAAAATGAGTTCCCTTCTATTTGAACAAAGCCTTCAGTAACTAAAAAAAAATAGGTAACCATCTGCATGAAGAAGTATTTGACTAGGACGGTTTTCTAATCCTAGGCTGTTGTTTTGAAAATAAGAACCTTAGAATGCTGTAACTCTGCTTTAAAAATTTTTTTAAAAAAACTCTACATGGCTCTACATTCCCTCATTTAAAAGCATGAGGGAATATAGACTAGCTCTGCATTGTAAATATTTTGTTTAGTAAGCCACAGTCACAATTCCAGTGCGAACTATAAGCAAAGTTCTGATGTCAGCTACAGTGCTGTTCTGTCAATCTGCACAGGCTTTGCATTTTGAAGCAGAAATTCGTGGGGTGTATTAGCACTCTCCAAGTTATATTGCTGGAGGACATTTACATACACACATTCACATATTTGTATCTGGAAGCAGCCTTGCCCCATCTCCTTCAATATGCTTTATGAACTGATCAATTGAACTGGCAAGTGCTATTGGTCATTCAGACATAAAACCATTTTGCTAAGTATTACCTCCATCAACCTTGCTTATCTTTCTAAGAAAAATTGTACTCAGTGTAAGCTGACTGTTAGGGAATGACCATGAGAGTTTTTGGAGGAAGAGAGGAAAGGAAAGAGAAAAATATTACAGGAGATCTACAGAAACCTATTTCCCCTTTTCATCACTACTAATTTATACACACACACACATCCATGTAGGTCTGTTCCATGTATTGCTACTGAATATTGGCTTTAAAAGGTTGATGGGGAAATGCTGATGAAAAATATGAAAGCTAGGCAGAACTAGCCAGTTCTTTCATTTCTAGTGTATCTTGAATTTCTTCCAGTTATTTTCATATTAATGTCAGTAATTTGAATTCAGCAAACATGTATTCCCAGAAATAATTTAAACTTCATTTGAAGATCTCAAGAATAAGTATGATAATAAAAATACTGTTCTTGTTATTTACAGCTTATCTTGGTGGTTTGGATAATTGAGTAATTATGGCTTTTGTAAAAATATACTTAGTTTTTCTTATCTAAATTATTCAGCTTTAAGTCCAGAACATTTACTTTCATTAATATTTTTTTTTTTTTTAACTGAGCTGGAAAATTCTAAAATACCTACCATTTTCTCTACCTGAAGATACTTTTACAACTGAATCACACTGCCTCTCTTACTTCCCTTAAATATACTTTAGAAAAGTGAACGCTTTAACCCTTTGGAAGAAAGCCATGTTTTACAGATCATTCATCACTTCTAGTCTTAGACCCTCCCTATGTGCAAATTTTCACAATCCTTCTAAAAAGGTGGATAGCCATGGGACTCAGTGTGTTCCTTCCATAGGGAAAAAAAAAAAGCCACTTACAGAGGTAAAGCCATGTATTTGCTAATTTCCTCCCTCTATAAATAGGGATAACACCAGACTGTCGCAAGCCCCGACAGGGTGCGATGCTCAGAGATGTCGGCTGAGAGTCCGCAGTGGCCGGTAAGAAGAAAGATGGGCACACCCTGATGCAACCTGAAACAGAACAGGTTTAAGAGGCAAAACAACAAACTGCAGAAAGCTAAGCACCAGATATTGGAATGCACTGAAGGACAGGATCCAGGGTGGATACAGTAAGGGTTAGGGTGGAGTTTGAGGGACTGGATCCATTGGGGGAAGACAATGACAAATACTCATAACAATGCAGCAAAAAGAAACCAATCATTGAACAAAGAGCAGAGAACTTTCTTGTGATGGTTTTGGCCTCTTTTTTCCCTTGTCAAGGTCAGGATGAATAACATGGAAAACAAAGATCTTGAGTTTGGACTTGGAATGTTTATTATATCTATTTATAGTATTTACAGGCTCATGAGCCACAAGCTTATCTAGCAAGCTAGGGAAACAAGGTAAAAATGGAGCACTTCTAACTCTTTCCAAGGTCTTTTAAGTGATAATTACCCAATACCAAGGTGACACCTATATTATTTATGGTTTTGACCCAATAATGACCACCCAAGGGCTGCAATAAGGACCTTCTTCACCCAGTTACAACCAACCACCTAATCCCATGAAGAAGAAGGAAGGAGAAGGTGAAGAAGAAGGACAAAGACAACACCCAAAATCCTCCATCTTGACTCATATGTATCACTACACACTAAAATCTTAAATATAAGTTTCTAGCATTCCAACACTTTCTAGTCTAACAGAGAACTCCCATGGGGCCTTGAGGATGAGATTTCTCTCACCCTAACCAGGAGGATTTCTCCCACAGCCTTAACTCAAAGTTTTCTTTGACCAACACCAGACACTTTGTCTAATATGTAGACAGGTATTAATTTATTTTTTTTTAATCTGGTTCTTGGTTATTGATGAGTATATTGAGTCATGCTGTACTGAAAAGTACTTGAAACTCTTCAATGGAAATTCCTACTCCATTCACCTCTTATTTCTTATTAATGACAAGTTTTGAGAACTTGAGGTCAGCTCTCATCTAATTATCTTGAGCATAAATGCCAGATTTCAATCTGAAGGTCATAAAGTACAAATCAAACTGCTTACTCAAAGGCTTTGTGTTTTACAGAGCCTTTATCAGCCAAAATCATTATCTAAATTCAAATTGATGTTATATATTGTAAAACAGATATTCTCTGGGGGGATTTTTTAGCTTCTGGGTTTTGTTTTTTCTTCTGTTGTTCTTTTCCCACACAGGAAGCTTCAGTGGCTTCCATTAATAATCTTCTCTTCTATCACTTCTTTATGGATTGAATCCAGTCTGAATTTTTCTGTTATTATTCCCAAGAAGACTGTGACTCTCTGCACAAAATAGTATCCGGTCTGCAGAAGAAGTAAAACAGCATTTGATGCTGTTCATGACAGGCCATGTACAGAAAAAGATAAGGATTTTTAATCAATGTAATATATGCAGTAGCAACCAGCACAGTAGGTAATCTTTCTAACTCATTGAATCTCCAGGAACTGGAGAAGTTACCACCAAACACCCTACACACTGTACAAAGGCTTGCATTTCACAAGACACCCTTTCAGTTACTAAAATTTGTTAAATCAGTAGAAATACAACTCAGAGGTTTCAAATTTATTCACTTATCTGTGACCTTTATACCTGATTTTGTATGAGCTCTGAATCCAAATGCAAAATTTGAATGATGATCACATTTTTGCTTGCTAACTTTGAATACTACTGATTTTGCCCTTTAATTTTTGTCTCAGTTTTATCAGTCAACAACAGCTTTTGAATGTATATGCTTGCTTATGTTGCTATGCTTCCCTTTGCTGTGCTGAGCAAAACCCTGTGAAATTAATTTGCATTTTGCTGAGAGAAATCTGTCTTCTGCTTCTCCTCACCAGGAGATCATTCTTTGTGATATTTCAGTCTCGTGCTGAGAACATTGTCTTAAATTTGCCAAGAATTAGGCTTTTTATGGGGTGATAATAATAAAAACAATACGTGGTTATTCTCAAAGCAAATACTATTTTTTATCAAAATGCCATGTTGAAATGTAACAAAGATTATTTCATCAACATAAAACAAGAGGAATCAAACAAAACACAGAACACTGTACTTAATATTTTGTTATAATGCAATAAAAAGGACACCTCAAACTTTGTTTCCTCCTTTTTTTTTCTTTACAGATAGAAACAGAAAAAACTATGGTATTGAAATAGGTGCAAGGAAGTAAAGAAAAATTGAAATTGCTTTTATTTTCATAACTCCCTACTAGAAAAAGGTCAGTCATATATCAAAGTAAACCTTCTAATATTTTAAGTTTTAACCCCAACATTGAGCTTAAAATAGAAATAGTCTATTGCTTATATATAAATTTTGTAAGCCAACACTTTATGTTACTGTCTGATATACTTAATACTGATATAATCTAACTAAGGTGCTGAAATCATGGATTAGGGAGTAAAACTCACAAAATATCTACATCTCCTGAACTGACTGAATTTTTAAAAAAAAAAAAAGATACTGTAATGGCAAAATGATGTGATGGTTTGCCAAGTTATTGAAAATGCAAGGGTGTGATTTTGTTACTGCACCAGTCTAGAGTGAAAAGGCTGCATCCCACTGCCAGGAACCATGTGAGTATGCAAAGACATCTGTGTATCTTGAGGATATATGACTTGCTCCTCTTCTTAGCAGGCAAAGAGCTGACAAAATTTGGAACTGGAGCCCACAGGACACTCTAGGTCTTCTGCTGATATAGCCACACATACTGGAGTGCTGTTGCTAATGTAACTTAGGGCAAATTAAATGCTTTTCAAAGTAGGAAAGAAGAGTTTAAATTCCCAGCCTTAATGAAATATGGCCTCTGGAGTGACAGGAGTCCACTTTCATGACACTCCTTTTCCATTGTCCTTCCTCCCCTGGGGCTAGGGGATCAAGAACTGGTATTCACAAGGTAAAGTGGTAGCACTCTTTCTGGTGTTTACAGGTGATAATGCTAGCATGTGGACCTGCAATTCTTGTCAGAAGGGGAGACAAAAGTTTATTGTTACAAGTGAACATGCAGAAGAAAGAAGACAGCATGCTGCAAGGATCTCTGGACAAAGAAAGGCTGTATTAATAAGGGCCACTTTTTAACAATAGGGAGAAATGAACCTAATCCATAAATAATTTGAAATCTAATATTACATTCCAAAATATTCAAAATGTTTTAAGTCATTCTGTCTAGTAGCTTGAAGCTGCTTAATATTCCAGGTCTAGCCATGAGAAGATGCTGACGTCTTCAACTCAAAATGAGAAAAGCTGATGACTAAAACAGCCATGTGTGATATTGGAATTACTTTCTAAAGGTAGACTTAAGACTCATAACACCTGCAAGCCCTACAGTATCAGAAAACATTGCTAGAGTGTTTCTGTCTTCTCAGAAAGAAATCTGAGAGCACGTGTTCACAAGCTGAACTTCACCCAAGCATAAATAAGAGCAAACACCTTCTTTAGCTTCACCTTAAAGGTCATTCTTCAAAAGCTGTTGTCAGGTGCCTGATCATAGCCAGCAATTTTTCAAGCAGATAAGTCAAGATTTTTTCATTAAGGGACATGATAATAGAACTACACTGATTAATGTAATTAGGTATAATCCAGCATAAGTTTCAATAGCAAATGGAAAGCTGAATAATGCCAACATATCAAACATCTGGTCAATGGTATTCATTGGCAAGGCAGATTATGGAGCCACAATGGAATTATCCAACTGGAATTCCACAATGGAATTATCCAACTGAAATTATCCATTTATTTCAAGTGAGAATTTCTATCTCTTTATCAGAGACAAAATATCAGTGGTTAAATTTGCTGTTATAGAGAACTGACATCAGAAACAGCTAGCTTTTAAAGTTCTTCAATTAATGTTATTTCAGGCTTCCCTGGCACATCTCTTTTTTCACCCAATAGACATAGACTACTATTTAAACCTTGGAAAAGTCTTCATTGAAGATTCTTCAGCAATACAAAAAATTAAACCTTATGGCCCCTTTCTACAAATGTGCTGCTGGGTATTTGCACAACAGAAGAACATGAAACGGGATTCAGGAGAAAAAATATCACAGAAAGTGCTTAGATGTAACAGAAAAGAACAAGAACAAAATGAATACACTTAGAACAATCAGATAAACACGTTGATTTCGTATGTCTGTGCTCCCTCGTGGGTTATGCATGCTTTCCCTTTCACAGGTCCCATTAGGCGTGTTGCAGGTAAAACTGCATTTAACTGTTTGTTCACTCACCCACACACTTCCCAAAGGCAAGTTTGTTTCTGTTAAAGACTTTCCTTCTTCTTTGAACATGTCTAGTTCCCTTCAAAAGACAGTCACTACCTCCCAATCCCCCTTTAAAGAAAAAAGTGAACTATTAATACAAAAAAGTGTGTGTGCGGTTGGGAGAGTGGAGGGTCATGAAACAAGTAAGAATAAAACAATAAGAAAAATAATATCACAATCAGAATAACAATGAGAATAAAATGATGCATAAGAAGACATTGTAGAAGTAAATAATAGAAATAACAAAAAGAAAATGAATAAGAATACAAAGAACAAGAATAAGAATTATAACACCACCAAGAAGACGTGATGGAGAGCATGAAAAGACATCATTGGGATCCACAGAGCAGCGAGGTTTTCTACTTATTCTGGCTCAGTCACTCACTTTCTCTTCCCCCACCCCTTTTTTGTTTCTTTCTCCTTCCTTCCTTCCTTCCTTCCTTCCTTCCTTCCTTCCTTCCTTCCTTCCTTCCTTCCTTCCTTCCTTCCTTCCTT
>VZUI01027883.1:0-15827 GCA_013401135.1 Cettia cetti
TCCATCCATCCATCCATCCATCCATCCATCCATCCATCCATCATCCATCCATCCATCCATCCATCCCTCCATCATCCATCCATCATCCATCCATCATCCATCCCTCCATCATCCATCCCTCATCCATCCATCATCCATCATCCATCCCTCCATCCATCATTCATCCATCCATGGATCCCTCCCTGCCATTCCCACACCCTGCCCAATTAACAGGGTGATTAACTCTCAGCAGGAGCCCCCTGACCTGCTGGACAGGGGTGACCATGTCGGGTGTCTCCTTGCCCCAGTAACACTTCACCACGTGGCCCTCGATGCTGGTGCCGTTGACGGAGACGATGGCGTGGGCAGCGCTCTCGTGGGAGTTGAACCTGTCAGGATGCAATCTGGAACACTTACTGGGATATTCCTTGGGAATGACACAATGCTGGCATTCTCCCTAAATAAACTGGGGAATTTGGCACGGAGAGCTGTTGATTTATTGATTTCTTTACTGATTTTTTCATTTTTAATTGGTTTATTCACTGATTTTCTTACTAAATGGGCAACAGTCAATTGGTATAATAATTGGGTGGAAAAATCCACATTGTGGACCACAGGTAGTTTGGTTATTGGGTTAAAAGTAACAATTATTTAGGTGTCATTTCATAATTGGACAGTTTGTGCTTAAAAGGCCTTGTAGAGAGATAGAGACGGAGCCATTTTTCACTTTGAAACTAGAACTCACAACTTGAGAGACTGTCACAGAGATAAGAATTAATAAACATCTGAATCTAAATCTGAAAACTGTCTCTGGAGCATTTAATCCCAAATCTAACAGAAACGAAGATTAAAACCCCTATATTTTACTGTGTGAGGAGGACACCTGTTAGAGCCAGAACCTCCCTGAAGAAAACCAGAAAAAAACCCAAAAACCCCTTTGCAAACCCCCCTGCCGAGGCCATTCCCACCTGACGAAGGAATATCCTTTATCCGGGAACACTCGGATCTCCATGATCTGCCCGAAGGGGGAGAAGGTCTGGCGCATCAGCTGCTCTGGAGCAGGAAGGACAGGGAGCAGCGTGAGGCACCCGTGGGTGACACGGGGACACCTGCCACGGGGCTGGGGCCACACGTACCTGTGAGGCCTGAGGTGACCCCCCCGCAGTACACGGTGCAGTTGCTGGGGCTGGACTGAGTGACCACCTCGTCGTAGGACAATTGTTTGGTGTTTGCTGCAAGAGATTGGATGGGGCTTTTGTTCAAAAAACAAAAATGGGGTGGGATGGGAATTGTTTGGGGGAGATTTTAGTCCTGATCGGAACAGGGTGTTGGGAACAACGTGCAAATCTTTACAGGGACACCTCAGAGCCCCTCCCAGGGCCTGAAGGGGCTCCAGGAGAGCTGGAGAGGGGCTGGGGACAAGGGATGGAGGGACAGGACACAGGGAATGGCTTCTAGCTGGGAAAGGGGAGATTTAAATGGGATTTTGGGAAGGAATTCCTCCCTGGGAGGATGGGGAGGGGCTGGAATTCCCAGAGGAGCTGTGGCTGCCCCTGGATCCCTGGAAGTGCCCAAGGGAGAAGAGAAAGGTCCAAGGAGAGCTCAGAGCTGCTTCCAGGGCCTGAAGGGCTCCAGGAGAGCTGGAGAGGGGCTGGGGACAAAGGATGGAGGGACAGGACACAGGGAATGGCTGGAAACCAGGACAAGGGAGATTGGTGGGATATTGGAAGAAGGAGGGTGGGGAGGGGTTGGGCTGGAACTCCCAGAGCAGCTGTGGCTGCTCCATCCCTGGTGGTGTCCAAGGCCAGAGGCTTGGAGCACCTGGGACAGGGGAAGGTGCCCCAGCCAAGGTGGGCTCCGAGGTCCTTCCCACCCCAAAAACTCTGTGACCCCCCCACCCCAGGAGCTGGCAGGGCACAGGGGGGGCACCTACTCTCATAGGTGCTCTTGGGAGCCGGAGGTTTCCTGGTGGCCCAGTTGGTCCGGATCTGCCGCCCCCCGAGCCACTGCCCCCCCATCTGCTGGATGGCGTTCTCGGCGTCCTGGGGGGCACAGGGAGAGAAAAACCCACTGAGCCCACTGCTGGCACCCCTTCCTGTGGGACAGAGCCATGGGAGGGACCCTGGATCCCAGGGAATATCCCCACTGCTGGCACCCCTTCCTGTGGGACAGAGCCACAGGAAGGACCCTGCTGCCCTCCTGAGTGACCCTGGCAGTGTCCCAGGCTGTCACCCCTCCCTGTGGGACCCCAGTGCCCCCCGAGTGACCCTGGCAGTGTCCCAGGCTGTCACCCCTCCCTGTGGGACCCCAGTGCCCCCCTGAGTGACCCTGGCAGTGTCCCAGGCTGTCACCCCTTCCTGTGGGACCCCAGTGCCCCCCTGAGTGACCCTGGCAGTGTCCCAGGCCAGGCTGGACAGGGCTTGGAGCAGCCTGGGACAGTGGGAATGTCCCTGCCCATGGCAGGATGAGGTTTAAGGTCCCTTCCAAATCAAATCCTTCTGGGATTCTGGGATTTCTGTGGGTTTATAAACAGAGAGAAACTCCCCCTGTTACAGGCAGGGAAAGCAAAGTGAAAATCAGCTGGGGAAGATCCAGACTGTGACAGAGATCACCTGTTAACTGGAGAGGGGAAGGGAGGGATCTAATCCATTTACTGAAAAAACAAACATAGATCTGTCCCACTTATTAAAGAAGGAAATGAAGGGATCTCTCCCATTTATTAAAGGAAGAAATGAAGGGATTTTCCCCATTTATTAAGAGGGAAATGAAGAGATTTTACCCATTTACTGAGGGAGGAAATGAAGGGATTTTACCCATTTTTTGAGAGGCAAATAAAGGGATTTTACCCAATTTTGGGAAGGAAACCAAGGGCTCTTACCCATTTATTAAGAGGCAAATAAAAGGATTTTTACCCATTTACTGAAGAGGGAAACAAAGAGATTTGACCCATTTACTGAAGGAGGAAATGAAGGAAATTCACCCATTTTTAAGAAGCAAATAAAGGGATTTTACCCATTTTGGGGGAAGGAAACCAAGGACTCTTACCCATTTATTAAGAGGCAAATGAAGGGATTTTACCCATTTACTGCATAGGGAAATGAAGGGATTTTACCCATTTTTTTGGGAAGGAAACCAAGGGCTCTTACCCATCTATTAAGAGGAAAATAAAGGGATTTTTACCCAATTTTTGGGGAAGGAAACCAAGGGCTCTTACCCATCTATTAAGAGGAAAATAAAGGGATTTTTACCCAATTTTTGGGGAAGGAAACCAAGGGCTCTTACCCATCTATTAAGAGGAAAATAAAGGGATTTTTACCCAATTTTTGGGGAAGGAAACCAAGGGCTCTTACCCATTTGCTGCAGAGGGAAATGAAGGGATTTTACCCAATTTTTGGGGAAGGAAACCAAGGGCTCTTACCCATTTATCAAGACAGAAAAGAAGGGATTTTTACCCATTTACTGAAGAGGGAAACAAAGAGATTTTACCCATTTACTGAAGGAGGAAATGAAGGGATTTTACCCATTTTTAAGAGGCAAATAAAGGTATTTTACCCATTTTTTGGGGAAGGAAACCAAGGCTCTTACCCATTTATTGAAGAAGGAGACGAAGCCGTAGCCCTTGGACTTGCCCGTGGCCATGTCCTTGACCACTCGTGCATCCCTAAAAGCACAGAGGGAACAGCTCAGCTCCACCTTTCTCCTCACCCTCCACCAGCACCACGCTCAAAGCAACTCCTTGCCCACCCACAGCTCAGCCAGAGGAGCAAAATTCAACTTAAAACGTGCAAATCAAGGGTTTTCCTCTAAGAAATGGCTGCGTTTTACAGCTGCCAGGAAAGGCACGAAGCTGCTGCTCCAGATCACTGCAGGAGCTTGGCTGCCTCTCTGGAACCAAGTTTTAAAATCTTATTTATTTGCCAGCACATTCTACCTTGCTTGTTGCAAATGTTAACTAGAAATGAATGGAAAATCAAAATGACAGTTGAAAAATAGGAATTGAAAGGCATATGTCGCCTGTTGGTGGAATTCTTTAATTCTCAGGTCAGTTTGTAACCTTTTTTGGGCTGTGGGCAGCTGTAAATTGATAGATAGATTAATTAATTGATTAATTGAGAGATTGATATTTCAGAAATGATTGAAGAAAACACATTATCAAGTCTTAAAACCACACACTAGACATCATTATCAAACAGGAATGATTGGAACTACGGAGTACAGAAAAAATAAAAAACAAGAGGGAAAAAGGAATAAAAAAGGAAAATAAAACTACAACATTTCTCCA
Organism: Cettia cetti; assembly: GCA_013401135.1. Taxonomy (NCBI): domain Eukaryota; kingdom Metazoa; phylum Chordata; class Aves; order Passeriformes; family Sylviidae; genus Cettia; species Cettia cetti. The sequence continues at coordinate 4,262 of VZUI01027883.1, forward strand.
CTGTGAACTGTAGCCTGTGGCTTGCCATGGAATTCTGTCCATTCTTCAGAACAGCCAAAAAAAAAAAAAACAATCAGGAAATTATGGAAGTGAAATCAGAGGGGGCAGAGAAACCAGCAGAGCACTGAGAAGAAAGCTCGTTAAGGCTCAGAAGTTTTAAGCCTAATTAACAGTAATTCTGGCAACATAGAGGAAAATCCCTCTCCAAACCAGCAGGAATATCTCTGTTAGAACCCCCTTCCTCTTTTTTTTAACTTTCCCAGAGTTTGGGTCCTGGAAAAGACACTTTGGGGAGCTGGAAAAGGCACTTTGGGAAAGGGGAAACACTCATCTCTACTCACTCTGAATTGAAAAATTGGGAATAAAGCCTCAAAAACAAGTGAAAACATGAGCAGGGTGAGCACAAAGGGAGGGAGAGGATGTTTGACAGGGATTCAAACCAGCCAGAGGCCAAGAATTAACCCCATTTCTCTCTGTGCTGATCATGCCTCGAGGTCATCAATAAAAATTAGTTTAGCACCAGCAGAGATTCAAATAAAAAGAAATCAATCAGGAAATGTTCCATTAGCAGCACATTTGCAGAGCCTGGTCACTGATGAAACACAGCTGCAGAAGTTACATCTCTCAATCCCTTGTTTTTTCAGGTTAAATTTAAATAAGGAGAAAATCTGGGTCCTCTGGGGTTTAGAAGGAGAGTTCAAAAGGGAGAATTCTGCTTTTTTTTGGGAAAAAAAACCTGCAGCCACATCTGGCCAGAGGATGGATTCCCTGGAGTCTCATTCCTTCCCTGCAGCCACATCTGGCCAGAGGTTGGACTCCTTAGAGCCTCACCCCTTCTGTTCAGCCACCCCTGGAAGACATCCAGAGGATGGATGAACTCCCTGGAGCTCCATCCCTCCCACCCAGAGGATGAACAAAATTCCCTGCAGCTTCATCCCTTCCATCCAGACTCCCTGGAGCCCTCCCCCTGCACTCAGGGGATGCCTGGAGCAAAAAATCTCATTTAGGGAACTTTTAAAACCTTTTAATAAAAGGAAATCAAGCTGGCATGAAAACAGGAATTCCACTTGTCCTGGTTTAGAGATAGGTATCTGCCAAGGAAAAGTGGAGTTTTCCCTGGAATGGAGAATGTAACCCCCCCTTCCCTCCAAATTACTGTAATTTTGCAATTAAGGGCTTTCAGGCAAAGATTTGGGAATAGGAATAGCAGTTCTTTACTAGGAATATTAAAATAAACAAATGTAGTGGTAGAGAAAGACAGCAAACAAAACAAACAGGGAAAAAAATAAGACACCAGTCCAGGAATAAACTGGAACTCTTGAGGGGAAAAAAAACCAAAAATGCCAAAAAAAAGTTGGCCAAGGGTGGCTGGCACCAAAAGTGCCAAAAAAAATTGGCCAAGTGTGGCTGGCAACAAAAATACCAAAAAAAGTTGGCCAAGGGTGGCTGGCACCAAAAATGCCAAAAAAAGTTGGCCAAAGTAAAAAGTAAATTGGGAGAAATTGGGCAGAAAAATGGGGAAAATGGGAAAAAGGGAAAAAATTAGGGGGGAAAATGGGGGAAATTGGAGGAAAAAATGGGGAAAATTGGGCAAAAAATGGAGGAAAAAATGGGGGAAATTTTGAAAATAATGGAGGAAATTGGAGGGAAAAAATGGGGAAAATTGGGAGAAATTTGGGAAAAATTGGAAGAAAAAAATTGGGGAAAATTTGGGGAAAGTTGGAGGGTGGCTGGCACCAAAAATGCAGTGCCAAGGGACTCGGGGCAGGTGCAGGGTGTGGATTCTCCAGCTTTGCTGGGAGAGCAGAGCAGGATGTGCCAGGGTCACTCCCCTCAGCAGACACACCCTGAGCTGCCCTGGAAAACGGCACTCACGAGATTCTTCCAAAGGGAGCAAAGGCTGCTTTGATGTCCTCAGTCGTGATCTCGGGGCTGAGGTCTCCGACAAAGACGTGGAAATGGTCTGGGGGGAAAGAGAAAGGAGGGTTTAGTGGCTGAAGATGCCTCTGAGCACAGCAGGGGGAAAAAACTCTTCTTAAGAAACCCCTTTATTAAAAACTCCAGCTGCTGTTTAAAATACATTATTTTTAGAAGCACAAAAATACTTCTTAAATATCACAAAACTCCATATTGGATGCTACAGGAAGAGCAGAGTTTGCTGTGGAACAGAATTCCTGCTGTTCCTGACACAGCCTGTGCTTGGCAGTGCCACAAGCTAGACCTGAAGGACACAGTTGGTATCTTGAATTTTATAAACTGCTTTTAAGGCCTGGCAGCATTTACTGCACAAATCTGGGACTATTTGCACCTCATGTGTCTTTGGGGGAAAGAGAAAGGAGGGTTTAGTGGCTGAAGATGCCTCTGAGCACAGCAGAGGGAAAAAACTCTTCTTAAGAAACCCCTTTATTAAAAACTACAGCTGCTGTTTAAAATATATTATTTTTAGAAGCACAAAAATACTTCTTAAATATCACAAAACCCCATATTGGATGCTACAGGAAGAGCAGAGTTTGCTGTGGAACAGAATTCCTGCTGTTCCTGACACAGCCTGTGCTTGGCAGTGCCACAAGCTAGACCTGAAGGACACAGTTGGTATCTTGAATTTTATAAACTGCTTTTAAGGCCTGGCAGCATTTACTGCACAAATCTGGGACTATTTGCACCTCATGTGTCTTTGGGGGAAAGAGAAAGGAGGGTTTAGTGGCTGAAGATGCCTCTGAGCACAGCAGAGGGAAAAAACTCTTCTTAAGAAACCCCTTTATTAAAAACTACAGCTGCTGTTTAAAATATATTATTTTTAGAAGCACAAAAATACTTCTTAAATATCACAAAACCCCATATTGGATGCTACAGGAAGAGCAGAGTTTGCTGTGGAACAGAATTCCTGCTGTTCCTGACACAGCCTGTGCTTGGCAGTGCCACAAGCCAGTGACCTGAAGGACACAGTTTGTATCTTGAATTTTACAAACTGCTTTTAAGAATTGCTTTTAAGGCCTGGCAGCATCTACTGCACAAATCTGGGACTATTTGCACCTCATGTGCCCAGTGTCCAGGAAAATCTCTCTCTCCCTGTGCCAGCATTAGGCCCTGATGTGGAATCCTGGAATGGTTTGGGTGGGAAGGGATTTTAAACCCATCCCTGCCAGGGTGCTCCAAGCCCACCTGGGACACTGCCAGGGATCCAGGACAGCCACAGGGAGGGTTCTGAAGGTTGTGGATGGAAAGGGGATCCCTTCCTGGTGAGAAACAGGCACAAAAGGCCTGAATCCAGGAGTTCTCCACCTCAGTGCAACAATGTGTGACACAACTGAGCTGTGACACAAATTCCCTCAGGCACTTGATGGGGTTTAGCCCCACCAGCCTCAAATTCCAGGGATTTCCTGACAGGAATTGCAGGGAGTGATGGAAACCCTTCTGGAAGGAGCCTGGATGCTCCTTGAGGGAGATGCTCAATGTGCACCAAAAATACAGAATGAGGCATTTTGGGTTTTAATTCACAACAGCCACAGATTTGTAACAAAACCCTTCCTGATGCTACAGGGAAATGAAGGGAAGCCCTTCCATAAAAATTCAATGGAAAACAAACCAAAGAAACCCCAAACTTATCTTCAGGGAACACCCTGGAGATCCACAATTTGATGTTGAGGAAGACACAATTACCTTGTGAACGCTGTGTGATGGCAAAGATCAGATCTGCCCTCAAGTTTAATTAACACAAACACAATAAATAATTAGGATTCCAATCAAAACCATTCCCACAGAGCTCTGTGTGGTGCATTTTGTTTCAGAATTTGAACAGCTCGGGGCACAGGTGACACTTACTGCTGGTGTCTTTCTTCTGGCTGCTGGGGGTGGTGGCCCAGTTCACTTTGACCTCCTGCAGATGGGAATCACACATCAGATTTGGCAAATCCCAAAAAGCCCAGACAGCTCCAGTGCTCAGATCTGACCCTACAGGGCACCCCCTGTGCAAGGCTGGGGTTGAAATTCAAGTTTAAGACATTTTTCTAGGGAGGTTTGTTCTTAAATTACCAGGGCAGGAGCTCCCCTGCTCTGGGAGGGGTTCACCTGGAGAGGAGAAGGTTCCAGAGCTCCTTCCAGAGCCTGAAGAGGCTCCAGGAGAGCTGGAGAGGGGCTGGGGACAAGGGATGGAGGAACAGGACACAGGGAATGGCTTCCAAAAGTCTCAGGGGTGGTTGTGAAGAGGATGGGGACAGGCTCTGCTCAGTGGTGCCCTGTGACAGGGGAAGGAGCAATGGGCACAGACTGAAACATGGCAACTTCCACCTGAATATGAGGAAAAGAAGGAAAACATGAAAGAAAACTTTCCTTTGAGGCCTGGAACAGGCTGTGGGACCTCCTTCTCATCAGACATCAAAGCCCTGCCTGGACACCACCCTGTGCACCCTGCTCTGAATGAACTTTGGCCCGGGATCATCTCCAGGGGCCTTCCAACCCCAGCCACTCTGGGATTCTGCTCCCAGTCCCACATCCTCAGCTCCAGCTTCCTCCCAACACTCTGAACTCCTCCTCCCAACACCCTGAATCCGTCCTCTAACCTTCTCCCAACACCCTGAACTCCTTCTCCCAACACCCTGAACTTCTCCCAACACTCTGAACTTCTCCCAACAGCATGAACTTCTCCCAACACTCTGAACTCCTCCCAACACCCTGAACTCCTTCTCCCAACACCCTGAACTCCTTCTCCCAACATCCTGAACTTCTCCCAACACTCTGAACTCCTTCTCCCCACACCCTAAACTCTTCCCAACACCCTGACCTCCTCCCCACACCCTGAACTCCTTCTCCCAACACCATGAACTTCTCCTCACACCCTCAACTCCTCCCAGCACCCTGACCTCCTTCCCCCCCACCCTGACCTCCTCTCGAGTCGCGCCCCGCCGCAATCTCCACCCCAAAGGCAGAGTCTGCCCTTCCCAGCTCAGCCCGTCCTTTCCCGGCAGATTTCCCCGTGCAGAGCCCCCAGCCCCTGCACAGCCTGTCTGTCCCCCCAGACTCACCCCAGGGCACGGCAGCTTACCTTACCCATTATCTTCCTGCCGTTCATGGCAGCCAGAGCCGCGGCCGCGTGCCGGTGCTCGTAGAACTCCACGAAGCAGTAGGGATCATTGCCAGCTGTCTGAGACGGGAGAGAGCCCGGGGTTAGGGACACCAGCTGGGGACACCAACCGGGACTGGGGACACCAACTGGGACTGGGGACACCAACTGGGGACACCAACTGGGACTGGGGACACCAACTGGGGACACCAACTGGGACTGGGGACACAAACTGGGACTGGGGACACAAACTGGGACTGGGGACACAAACCGGGGACACAAACCGGGACTGGGGACACAAACCCCAAGATTGGGGACACAAACCCAGGATTAGGGACACAAACCCCGACTCTGGCTGCTCTGCTCAGCCTCTGACTGCTGACCCCTCAGCAGACTGGTTTCCTGACTCTACAATGCTCCCAAAGCTCTCAATTCCACTTTAGAAAGGCAGAATTATGCTAAAGGGTTTCTAAAACTTCGTTTGCAATCCTCCCATGATTTAATGAGTTCACAGTCCCTCTCAGCAGCCCCACACGGACAGGTTTTCTGACTCTACATGGACTAACAATGCTCCCACAGCTTTCAGTTCTGCTTTAGAAAGGTAAAATTATGGTAAAGAGTTTTTAACACCTCATTTGTAACCCTCTAATGATTTAATGAGTCCATTGTCCCTCTCCATGTCCACCCACCCTTAAATTCACCACCAGGCACGTGCAGAAACCATGCCAAAACCATTTGAGTGTCTCCAGATTTATTTGAGGTGGTTGTGCCCTGTTTCCAGAGGAATTCCAGAGCCAGGAGCACAGCCTGGAGCCAGCAGCTCTGGGGAAGGGGGAAATCAGAGGATTCAGGCTCTTACATCCATGATCATCTTGCAGTTCTTGCAGGGTCCGATCTGGCTGAAGAGCTGCAGGATCAGAGCCTCTGTCACGTCCCTGGAGAGGTTCCCCACGTACCTGAGGGGCAAAGACAGGCATGGGCACGGCTGGGGGGCACCCTGGGAGGGGGACGGGCTGGGGGAGCAGGGATGAGGGGACAGGAGAAGGGGGAATGGCTGCCCACTGCCAGGACTGGCTGGGATGGGGTGGAATGAGGCTGGGGAGGGCTGGGATGGAATTCCAGGAGCAGGGGTGGAGGGACACGAGAAGGGGGAATGGCTGCCCACTGCCTGAGGGCTGGCTGGGGTTCTGGCAGGGAATGAGGCTGGGGAGGGCTGGGATGAACTCCCACAGCAGCTCTGTCTGCCTCTGCAGCGCTGGCAGCGCCCCAGGCCAGGCTGGAGGGGGCTTGGGGCACCCTGGGGCAGTGGGAGGGTCCCTGCCCATGGCACTGGGTGGGCTTTGAGGCCCCTTCCCACCCAAACCATGCCAGGATTCCATGACTCCATGAACCTGACAGTGCAGACTCCAGTTCCCATACCCCATACTGGTTTCCCAGCACAGAAATTCCAGTTCCCACATCCCTACACTGACTGGTTTCCCAGCACACACTCCAGTTCCCATGCCCCATACTGGTTTCCCAGCACACACTCCAGTTCCCATGCCCCATACTGGTTTCCCAGCACACACTCCAGTTCCCATACCCCATACTGGTTTCCCAGCACACACTCCAGTCTCCATACCCCATACTGGTTTCCCAGCACAGAAATTCCCATTCCCATACCCCTACACCATCACCCCTCCCCAGCATGGTTTCCCAGCTGCCCCAGCAGCTCAGGCTGCTGTCTGTCCGTGTTTTACACAACATCTGGTCAGTTCCTTCCAAAGATCTGGTTTTGGAAGCCCCAGCTCTGCCTGGAATACCCGAGAGCCAACGTGCTCGAGTGCACACATTCCCAATCTGGGCAAGGATCAGCCTCCCCAAGCACAAACACATCCCAAATCCCCACTCCCACCTGGGGTTTTGGCTTCCCTGCCCACCAAGCCCACCTGTGACCCAGAGGTGCCTGTTTTTGTTGTTGTTGTGGAGCCCAAGTCACGGGATTTTTATAAAAAGCCCAGTGAGAAACCTCAGCCCCGAGGTGCGGCCGCAGCTTCGTGCAGAGGAACGCTCTGTGGGAAAGCTCTGCCAGGGATCCCGGCCAAATCCCACCCTGAACCCCCCTGGAGCCCCCAGAGGGGCAGCAAACAACCAGGAGCAAATCCAGGCTCTGCTCACTCTCTGCTGCTGCCACAGGGATGTGCTCTGAGGTTTGGGGATGTGGGAAGGAGACAGAGCTTTTGTCAGCAATGGCTTATACAGATCTGTGATAATTATTTGGACAACTGTTTGAGGCAGGATTGGGTTTTAAAATTAGCAGACAGACCTTCACGGGCATTGTCTGGCTCTAAGTGAGTGATTCCTGCACTTCTGACAAGTTTCCTTAAAATATTTTTTTAAAATTGTTAAAAAATTGTTAAAAAATCCCGGCCAAATTCCAGCCCTGAACCCCCTGGTGCCCCCAGAGGGGCAGCAAACAACCAGGAGCAAATCCAGGCTCTGCTCAGTCTCTGCTGCTGCCACAGGGATGCACTCCCAGGTTTGGGGATGTGGGAATGTGGGAGTTCCTGTCAGCAATGGCTCATACAGGAGATCTGGGTTAATTATTTGGACAACTGTTTGAGGCAGGAGGAAGGATTGGGTTTTAAAAACCTTTTACAGGCATTGTCTGGCACTAAGTGAGTGATTCCTGCACTTCTGACAAGTTTCCTTAAAATATTAAAAAAGGAGGGATTAGAGTACCTCATTAAGGTAATTAACATCAGGATATTCTCCCTCCAGCAGGTGCAGCTGAGAGTTGGAAAGACCTGGTTGGAAAAGACCTCCAGGATCACGGAGTCCAACCTTTGACCCATCACCACCTTCTTAACCAGAGCTGAACTAGAAAGGCCTCTCTTAAATTCCCTTTTTTAAATATTATAATTATTTGGATAACAAACCAATGGAATGGTGAGCCTTTACACCTTTAATTTACACTTTCTGGGTGTAAATTAATTAATTAGTGACTGGAAGGTTGCTAAAGAGGGCGTCCACCCCCTGAGCTCTGCACTGATGGGATTTCACCCCAATAAACCCACATCTCCTGAGACATTCCTGAGCTCACCTTTAGCAGGTTTTAGGGAGTGATTCCCAAGAGCCCCAGGAATCTCTGCTCTCCTGCAGGAATATTTGTGTGTACAGAGTGTGCTGAGGTGGGTGGGGAGCACCCAGAGCTGGGACCCCTCTCTGTGCTGACTTTTCCATGGAATTTTGTCCCAGCTCCACCTTGCAGCCAGGATCCAGCAGCAGAGCTCAGCCCTGCCTCTTCCTGCACCTCTCCCAGCCCTCTCTTTCCTGCTAATTGGATGAGAATCCAATTAACGAGCTGGCTGATGACTCTGCTGATGAAGGGCTGTGTTATCCAAGTTTAACTGGAGAAGCCAAACCCAACTGCTGCCAGCGCCTGCACGTGCTTCAGACCACTAATTAATTTAATTTAGGACACGTATCCCACGTGCATCTGTGGAAAACACAAACAACAGGACTCTGTCACCTCCAGGGCTGCCTCCTAACTGCTCTGCAGATCCAGCATCTGCTGAAAAGTGCCTTTCAAGGAGGGGAACTGCCCTGGGAGAGGGAGCTGCCTCTGCAGGAATTCATTTACACCAGGAAAAAGAGCTCCTAAGGGAGCACAGGGCTCTGCAGCCCCTCTCACAGACACGGGGGAGGTGGAAAAGGCAAAAACAAGGAGATACTTCCAGGAGTGTCTGCAGTCTGTTCCAGAAAAACAACTGGAACGTGACAAGGCGGAGAGCCTTGGGGGCCACAGAGCTCAGGGAGCCCCAAAATCCACACCCAGGGGGGATTTCTGGAGTAGAAATCCCTGTGTGAGCACAGATTTAACACCCCACTAAACATTTAAAGATTTAACATCCATTTCCCATTTAAAGATCAACTTTAGCGACTGCTCCTTGCTGACACGGGTGAGGTGGAAAAGGAAGAAGGAGTTACTTCCAGGAATGTGTGGGAAGGGAAAAACAGGGTGCAGAGGGCTTTTGGGGGGCTCAAAATCCACACCCAGGGGGGATTTCTGGAGTAGAAATCCCTGTGTAGGCACAGATTTAACACCCCACTAAACATTTAAAGATTTAACATCCATTTCCCATTTAAAGATCAACTTTAGCTGCACTTTCTGCCTTCAATTGCTCCTCACTGACACGGGTGAGGTGGAAAAGGCAGGAAGAAGGAGTTGCTTCCAGGAATGTGTGGGAAGGGAAAAACAGGGTGCAGAGGGCTTTTGGGGGGCTCAAAATCCACACTCAGGGGGCATTTCTGGAGCAGAAATCCTACAGAAACCCCCTTGTGAGCAGGGATTCAACATCCCCTAAAGATCAGCTGAGCTGCTAAAGCTGACCTGTGACACCCAGCGGGTGACAGTCCCCTGTGTGACCCCAGAAAGGCACTGGGAGGGAGCCACAGAAATGCCAGCCTGCATGCTGCTCATCCTGAGCTGTGCCTTAAGGCAGGGCTCGGTGATCCTGGAGGTCTTTTCCAGCCTCAGTGGTTCCCTGTGATGCTTTAAGGTTTGGCTTTCATGTTTTTGAGGTTCTGTGCTGGCCAGGGGTGCAGCTCTGAGCTCAGATTCAGCGTCACTCAGCTCTTCACAGAGCAGGGACACAAAACTTCTCCTGCTGGAGACCAAGGACACTGAGAACAGATTTCAGCCCCAAAAGCATAAACAAGGGTGGGCTGAAGAGACAAACAAGGATGGGATTCATAAGCTGAAGCTGTAATTGGACAATTAAACCCCAAAATGGGGTCCAAAATGGACCAAAACTTTAAAAGGGTGAGAACTCGTGACTGTTCGTCCATTTTGTGCCCATTTTGGGTCCATTTTGGGTGTAGCCCTGGCCAGGCTCTTGTCCTGCCCAAGGTAGGTCCTTAAAGACCTTTTAATAAATATTTTTTATTCTCTTAGCTCTGTCCAGTCTGTTCCAGCTCAGCCTTCCCAAGGCATCACCTGGCACACGCCAAGGCCACCAGGCCCTGCATGACCCTTGGGATGAGGGGAAAACATCTTCCCAAATAAACACACAAACACACCGTGGCTCTGTGTGTGCAGGGGCCAGGAATAGCTCCCAAAATGTGGGAAAACACCAGCACTGGGGAAGCAGAGAGTGCTCAGTGCTCAGGACAGCTGGGCTGAGGCACGCCAGGGGCTCGTTGTCCTGTGGTCACTTGGCCAAGCTGTTTCTCAATGCCTGGGGAGGGGCAGCAGTCCAAGGGCACAACAATCCCTCACCTTGGGAAGATGCCCTCTCTCCTGCCTTTCCTGCTGGAGAACAAGGCTTCTACAGGTGGCATGGGAAGATTGGAGCCTCATTTCCCTGATCCAAACAAGGGAAAGCTACTCCAGGTAACAGCTGCCTGGGAAAAGGAAGGAAACACAGCCCAGGTGTGCACGGGAGCTGTGCGAAACTGAGTCAGGTGTGCACAGCACCAGCACCTTCTGCTAAAATCCAACCTAAACCTCCCCTGACGTGGCTTTGCAATTCAACCCCCGGGAATTGCAGGTTCAGAGAGTGCTTTGAACACTGGGACAAGCACAGGGGCACCTCCTGGTCAGTGCTGCTGACCAGGGCAGTGGGGCTCAAGCTGTTTGGCCCCCGACACCCCCCAGGGCAAATTCCAGCCAGTCGCCCACAAAAACCTACAGGGCTCATGCAGAATGACAGGATCCTCAGCACGGAATGGTTTGGGTGGAAGAGAACTCGGATCATTCCAGTTCTAAACCCTGCCAATGGGCTGGGATGGACTGGGGAGGGGGGCACACAGCCCTTTCCCTCCAGATGTGAGCGTGGATGTGCCAGGGAGGGGGGGACACCTTCCACACTGCCCTTCCCTCCAGATGTGACCTGCGATGGACTGGGGAGAGAAGCACACGCTTTGCAGACACCCTTTCTATCCAGAAAAAGTGCGGACACACCTTCCAGATCACTTTTCCCTCCAGATGTGACCTGGGATGGGCTGGGAACGGGGACACACCATCCAGACCCCTTTTCTCTCCAGATGTGAGTTGGGATGTACTGGGGAAGGGACACACAGCTTCTACACATTCCTGTCCCTCCAGATGTGAGCTGGAGGCCCAGGGTAACGCCCCGAGCGTAGGGCAGGCCGGCGGTGCCCAGCACTGGGAACGGGGAAAGGGCAGGAATACCGCGGGAGCCGGGCTCCCCTCGCTGCCGGAGGGGCCCGGCTACCCCTCAGCCCCGGGCGGGGGTCGCTCCCGCAGCACTGCGGGCGACTGAGGGTCCGCGGCGGAGCTCTGAGGGGGCCCGTCCGTGAGGCGACCCCGGGCCGCCCCTCCCCGCGGAGCCGGGAACAATAGGCGGTCTCGCCCCCTCCCCACTCACAGGGTCTTGGGCATTTCATCCTCCATGGCGCCGCCGCCGCCCGCCCCGGCTCTTCCCGCCCGCCGGGGCGGCCCCGTGAGCCCTGGGCAGCCCGGGCAGCCCGAGCGGCGCCAGCCCCGCCGGCGGACGGTCCCGC